>PVJX010025041.1:0-27430 GCA_004027295.1 Dolichotis patagonum | reverse complement strand
CCAGAATTGAGAGCTACAAGATGAATACGATCAGGCAGCAGGCAGCAAAGAGAGTGCTAAGCAAGGGACAATGTTCATGAAGGCCCACAGAGAATCTCCTCTGCAAATCAGTGTTCGGTGTGGCTCAAAGGAAACACAGGAGGGATATAGGTCAGCAGCACAAATGCCTGCCTGGCAAGCACAATGTCCTGAGTTCAACTCCTAGTACCAAAAAAAAAAAGAAAAAGAAACACAGGAAAGCTGGCTGTCGTGGCACACACCTGCAATCTGAGCACTCAGGAGGCCGAGGCGGGAGGATCACTGTGAATTCGAGGCCAGCCTGGGCTACAGAGTGAGTTCCAGAACAGCTTGACCTATGTGGTGAGACCCTGTCTCAACAAACCAAAAAAGAAAAAAAGAAAAGAGGAAAGAAGGGAAGGAGTGAGGGAGAGAAGAAGACTGACAGGGGGCTAGATCCCAAAGCCTTAGATCACTTGAAGAACTTTTTTTTTTGAGACCTAACTATGCAGTTCAGGCTGGCCTTGGGCTCACTTTGTAGCTCAGGCTGGTCTCAACTTGCAAGGATCCTCCTACCTCAGCCTCCTGAGGCCACTTCAAGAACATCAGACAATTGGACATGGTAGGACAGATCTTTGGTCCCAGCACTCGGGAGGCTAAGGCAGGAGGATCACAGTGAGTTCAAGGTCACCCTAGGCTACATCTTGAGTTCAAGGCCAGCCTAAACTACATAGTGAGACCCTGTCTCAAAAAGCAAACAAACCAAAGAAAGGAATTTTAGACAGAACCACTGAGAGCTTTCCAGTATGGAAGCTGTCGGATCAGATTTCCATCTTGGAGAAGTAGGCAGCCTAGAGGCTGACAATACTAGAAACACAGAAATTGGTTATTTCCCCTTAAAGTCACCCAGGACTCGCTATGTGCCAGGCCCTGCGTTACAGTGGTGAATGACACAAATTCCAGCGTGGTGGAGTCTGCGTTCAGGGTGACAGCTTCAGGGGTCTACACTCAAGTGGCAGAAACTGATCCGGAGGGAAGCGAGGGGATCCAGCACTATTCCCCAGCTGAAAGTGGAGCAGCTGGGGGTGAGGGCGCACACCCGGCTGCTTTGGAGGTCAAAGACCGGCTGTGCTCAGGAGTTCAAGACCAGCCTGAAAGACGAAAGCAAACAAAAAAGCGAAGAACCGAGGGCCGTACAGAGCGCTGCACAGAGACTTTGCATCAGAAGCAGGCTGCCAGACCCTGGGTCTGATCCTCAGCACCGCAAGAAACTACAGCTAAACAAAACATGACCATCTTTCCCAGCGGGAGGAGCAGACCAGGAGAGAGAAATGTGGCTGCGTGTGGGACTCGAGAAGGAAGCTGGCGGAGGACAGCAGAAGCAGGTGCGTAGGGGCGCGGGCCAGCATCTCAGGCGCGGACAGCTCAAGGCCTCGCTTCGGTCTCCAGCAGAAAAACTGGAAAACCCTGAGGACACAAAAAATGCACTGGTGAGAGTTACGCACTTCTCTAAATTTGCTGTGATGAAGAGAATTCGGAATAGAAACACCTCAAGTCTGCGATCTGAGAAGTCACTCCCAGAGGACAATTGCCAGTCGCGACGCACCGGCAGCTCCCTTCCCATGACTGCTCACTCTGTGTCCTTCTCCCGGCACCATTCATTCCCACGCTGCATCGGACACAACCCACTGCCACTGCGCTGCCCATGCTGTGTTTACCGCACGAACTCCGAGCCAGCTGCACCGTCCTGCGCGCGCCCGCTTCCCTGAGCCCGGGAAGGCGGGTACACACCTCCGTGCCCACACGGCCACCGGCCAGGCGGAAATAAAACGTCCACCAAACCAGGCCAGTGGCTTCACAGGTGATACGCTGGTAACTGTCCTACACGCCTGGAAAGTTTCCTAATCAAAAGCTGCGGAGACTGGGCGTAGTGGCACACACTTGTAAGCCCAGCGTTCAGGGCCAGCCTAGGCTACATAGTGAGTTCAAGGCCAGCCTAAACTATATAGGAAAACAGTGTCTCAAACAAAAAACAAACAGCAACAGCTAGACGGAAAATGACTGCGAACGTTTACTTAAGTTCTTCTGAGACAGGGTCTCACTACATAGTGCAGGCTGGCCTCAAACTCAATACATTGCCAGGACTAACCTCCAACTTACATTGATCCCTCTGCCTCAGCCTCCGGAGTGCAGGGATTACAGGACTGTGCCCCATGCGGAGCACAAACTAGTTCCTGACAATAATAAAAAGGTCCTGATAATAATCATGGCACAGCCTCAACTTAAAAACTTCTCTGCCATATTAACCTTTCAGTGTCTACTGTTCCACTTTTGGAGCTCCCATAACAATAGAACATAACAGAACTTTGGTTGCTTGAATTTTTCTACATAACATGAAATTCAACATGAAAAAAATTTTTAAAAATTGCAATCTTTCACAAATGGGCTAAATCCCCACGGATTCAGTTCAAACATTTTGGATGTGCTTACTATGGCAAACTACCAAGCACTGGAATCCAAGGAAAGAAAACACAGTGTTGATTTCAAACCTATATCTAAATAGCTAGACCTGTATCTAAACAGCTAAATATCACCTGCAGAAAACCTCTTGGTGTAAAACAGAATGTATCCATAACACCTAAACATCGGCTCTTCAGATACTCACAGTACATAAATTATTAAACTGCATTTATGCTGCATATTTCTGACCTCAACCTCATAATTTATGTAGATAACAACTGTATTCATTATGAGTGCTGAGCACAGCAAAAAAAGGTGTTTTTGAAAATAACTCAGCTATTAGTCAGCAGAACAAAAGAACACTTTCGTTGAGGCTCCAAAACCAGTTCTCCTTTGAACCTTACGACAAAAGTGTGCAGCCTGTAGTTAGAGGTAAACTGAGGCTCCAGGCGGGGGACTCTCCTAATCTCAAGCACAGAACTGGATGACGGACCCTGTGGCAGTGGCGGCAAACCTATGGCACCCATGCTGCAGCAGGTATCTGTATCACTGAAAACCCTAAAAGGTTCGCCATCACTGTCCTATTGCATACATGCCGGTGTGCTTGCTCTAGTAATCCACCCCCTGCTTAGAAGTATCTGATCCGGTTAGGTACCATGCCCAATTTGGTACTGTTTCCTGTGTTTTCAAATGCACTGGCTTTGCCAGGCATGGTGGTACATGCCTGTAACTCCAAAACTTGGGAGGCTGAGGCAGGAGGACTGTGTGAGTTCAAGGCCAGCCTAGGCTAAAAACTGAGTTCAAGGCCAGCCTGAACCACATAGCAAAACCCTGTCTCAAAAAAACCCCAAATAAATAAATAAATAGCTTTAAATGAATAAATTAAGATCTAATAACATTCTAAAACACAGCTGAAGGAGGATCCTTGTGAGTTTGAGACCAGCCTGGACTACCAAGCGAGCTCAAGGCCAGCCTGAACTGAAGAGCAAGACCTCATCTTAAAAAGATGAAAAAAAAAGAAAAAAGCCAAAAATACAGCTGACCCTTTGTCTACTAGAATCAGTAGAGAAGTCAAGTCAGACCTGACTCACTCTGGGACCAACACCTTCACCAACTGCAGATACCAGGAGAGTGGTTTTCAAAACCCACTGACTAGACACTAGACAGGGGCAAACCAGTCTGAAATCTTTAGATATCACATGTATACTCAAACACATAAGATGTCACTGGCACACGCCTGTAATCCCAGTACTCTGGGAGGCTGAGGCAGGAGGGCCACTGCGAGTTCGGGACCAGCCTAGGCTACACAGGCCAGCCTGAGCTGCATAGCAAGCCTGTGTCTCAAAAAGACCCCCCCCCAAAAAAGAAAAGAAGTCACTGGGTAAGGTGTTGCATATCTACAATCCCAATGCTCAGGAGGCTGAGGCAGGAAGACATCGGCAGTTTGAGGCCACTTGGCCTACACAGAGTTCAGTACCAACCTGGACTATTTACACAGCAAGATCCTGTCTCAAAACAAAACACACACAAGATGCCAAATGACAATACACCTGGGTGCAGCCTCTTTTGGGCTCCCGGGTCGCCTGTGAATAGCCCTTGGGCTGCTCTTCACATGCTGCTCCACCCCAGTGACATGAAATCTACACAGCTTCAAAGTCCATTCTTTTTTGGTTTTTTTTTCTTCTTTCTTTCTTTTTTTTTTTTAAATACAGGGTTTCCCTATGTAGTTCAGATTGTCCTTGAACCCAGGCTGGCTTTGAACTGGCAACTATCCTCCTGTCTCAGCCTCCCAAGTGCTAGGATTACAGGCATAATGCACCCGGTTTAAATTTGATTCTTTTGGGCACTAGGCTTTTTCAAAATCTGAAAAATGGCCATAATTCCTAATTTAAGTAACAAGTGACTATGCTGAAGGCACAAAATAAACTCCTAATCACATACTTTCAAAGAAAACAATTCCCCTAACACCTTCATATAAAACAATTTTTTTACCGCTTTAAGTGCTAAGCACTGGGAGGAAAATGAAGCAGAAAGTTCTCGGTAGTCACTCTCACCTAGGTATATTTTAAGCAAAAAGCCACAAGAAAAAGCAGCCACAAATCTGCACGCTTGTGAGGCCCTCAGAATCATGTGCAGCTAAATCCCTAAGGAAAAGGTTCTTAAACTCAGGAAAGCTTCTTTTATTTTTTTCTCTTTTTTTCAGTGCTAGGAGATCAATTCCTTTTTAAAAATTAAAGCAAGTCATATCTACTTTAAAAGAATCAGAACTAGCACCAAAACCTTAAGAAAAAAACTAACATAAGAATGGCACTTCTTTCTAGATCATTTGTATTATTTCATTTTTATTTTTTGTGACAGTAGGGATTGAACCCAGGGCCTAAAACATGCTATTCCAGTAAACTACAATCCCAGATTCTTTTGTCTGTCTGCCTTCCTTCCTCCCTATGTTTCTGGATTTTTGAGACAGGATCTCCCTGTGTAGCCTAGGCTGGCCTCAAACTCACAGCAATCCTCCTGCTTCAGCCTCCCAAATGCTGGGTTTATAGGCATGTACCACTATACCCAGCGTTAGACCCCTTTATAAAGTTTTTATTGAGACAGGATCTTGCTAAATTGCTGAGGCTCAAAATTCCAATTCTCCTGCCTCAGTCTCCTGGGATTACAGGTGTGCACTATCATACCTGTCTTCTCCAGATCTTTTTGTATCCTGATTTTAGTTTTTTAAAAATTCACTAATTTGAAAACAAATTACTGGGCTGGGGATATAGCTCAGTGGCATAAACACCTGTCTAGCAAGCACAAGGTCCTGGGTTCAATTCCCTATACTACAAACACTTTTTTTAAAAAGTTAGAAAACAAATTACTCAGAAGAGTCACAGGGCTCACTGTGCACAGAAGAGACTGAAAGGCTTGTTGAAAAAGAGAAATTTAAATTGAGCAGAAAATGAGGACAAAGCTGGTCAGGCAAAGCTGAGGAAGAGAATTCTGGGGCAAAGGAATGGCCCAGGCAAAGGCAAGTGGCAGGGAGGCCTGAAGGGGAGAGTGGTGGAGAGGAGACAGCCAGTTGCTTCATCAACATTTGAAACTGTCTGAATCTATCTGAAAATCAGCCTGCCTTTGGGTGATTTGCCCTTGTTTTGTTTTGGGTGCCAGAGCCAGAACCCAGAGCTTCTCAAAGAGCAGCTGAACAGACTAACCACTGAGTTACATTCCCAGCCCTAAGACCTTTGTTTTGTTTTTACTTTGTTTTTTTGAGACAGGGCCTGGCTATGCAGTTTAGACTGACCTTGAACTTGTGGCCTCTCAGCACTGGGATTACAGGCCTATGCACCATACCTGGCCCCAATTTAAAGAATTACCAAAACAGCACACTAATCCACATGAAAGCTCAAATTTAAAACAGGTACCAGGATTCCTGGTACCAGGAATTGAACTCAGGACCTCATACTTTGCCAGGGAGACACTGTGCCACTGAGCTATATCATCAGTCCAAAAAAAAAAACAAAAAAAAAAAAACGGTGTATAGAAATTAAGTCTTGGGGCTGGGGATTTAGCTCAGTGGCTTAAGCACCTGCCCTGCAAGCTCAAGGTTGTGAGTTCAATCCCCAGTACCAACAAAAAAAAAAAAAAAAAAGAAATTAAGTCTTAGTATTGCAATAAAGATTTCAATTCTGACTCCTTGCTGACATTTCCTGTGTGCAACAAATTATATAGCACCTCAGACTCCTAGAACAACCTCGCCAGTTATATATTCTCCTCTGTTTCCACCATATACCATGCCCATGCTTTCAATTACTTTGGCTGTAATCACCCTAAGGCACATTGGCTATAATAGCAGACTTCTAGTCTCTGGTTTTGTTTTGTTTTGCTTTGTTTTTGAGAAAGGGTCTCACAAAGTAGCCCAGGCTAACCCAGAACTCACAGAGATACTCCAGCTCAGCCTCCTGAGTGCTGAGATTACAGGCCTCCACCACCACACCCCAGTTCAGTCTCAGAAAATTAAACAGAACTCACTCCACATATTGGATTAAAAGACGGAATTGCTGGGTATAGGTTAAACTTGGTTCATGATCCTCCATGAAGACTTATAAGCGGTTTTGTTTGGGATCTGGGAGTTGGTTCCTCTAGCATCTAATTCTCACATCATGACCCCCTGTCCAAAAGTTTCACAGATGTGGTTGAAAAAGCATCCACTATAAAGTAAGTCACTGGATAATGGCTTTGTTTTGGTTTGGTTTTTTGCAATAGGAATCAAACTCAGGACCTTGTACTTGCCAGGCAAGTGCTGTGCCACTGAGCTATATCCCCAGCCCAGGATAATGTTTTTAAAAGGTCACTTACTTAGAAAATTAATATTTAAATGAAAAATTTACAAAACCCAGAGTCTACCTGTCAGTTTTGCTGACTCTGCAACCTGTGGCAGCTGGATTCCTAGGCACGTGTGACCCTGGCATTCTGCCCATGTTTACATGGCTGATGAGAGTTTAAAAGTGCAGGAAGCCTTTCTTTTGCCAGAGGTGACAGTCCACACCAGGGCTGCTCCTCACCTGTGTGATCTGACTCACCCTTCGTCTCTTGAGTGTCCATCCACACAAGGGCCTGAACAAGCAACAAACCACCTCAAAAATAGTGCCTGCCCTCTGTTCTATAAACAGCACTAATAAGCTAATGGAAATTATGATCCTTTGTTTTTTCAACCCTTCCCACCCTATATATTTGGAAATATTATTGAAATAGTTGATTTTGTTTGGCAAATTCAAGCGCATTCCTCTGACACGACTAGATCCCCAAATCGGAATTAAAAACCGTTTCTATGATCAAGCTAAAAAAGCACACTTTCACTGAGTGCAAAAGAATACTGCATGAAGAACACAAAACAAGAAGTTTAACTGGTGTTATTATTTAACGTCAGGAAATGAGCTACTAAAGAAATCTCACATCCTGACAACTTTTCAAGTCTTTTTGAAAAATAAACCATGATTGCTTCATAATTATTTAGCCGCCTTCAAACACCACGTATTTAGCCAGGTGGGCTAGATGCAGAGAGCTCAAAGACAAATGAAATGGGACACTTCGCCTGCCTTAGATGGTCTGTATAAAATCAACGCCTGAAAACTAAAATCTCTGACTGTTTCAAGAAGCCAAGGACTTCTCATTTGCACCCCGGAGCTTTGAACGGTTCACAGATTGCATAGGTGAGCATGCCGAGGTCACTGCTCGGTGTCGGGAGGCAATAGCCGGCCCAGGGCACCTCTGAGCTGCACTGAGACGCAGACTCGACGTCGCTGGAGAAACGACAGTCACCTACATCCCCTCAACTCCGCCCTCCGGTCCTCTTTCGGCACGGAGGGGGTTTAGAAGGGAACTGTCCAAGGTTACCACCTGATTGGGAGTTACGCCTCGGCGTGGGACGCCAGTAACAGTACACGCAGTCGGGCTACTGAGCATCGCTGCACAACATCTGAGCGTTGACCAAGCGCTAAGCAAGGCACACAGGAAATAAAAGACCTCCGTCTCGACAGGAGCACAATGTCAAGAAGAAACTGACCGAAAGAGGGAGATGTCTAACTTCCCAAAGCGGCAGCAGCCCCTGCGAGGGGAGCGTCCTGGGACCGGCGGAAGTTACACGGCCAGGACCAAGTGCCCCCTCCTCAGTGGGAAAAGTTTGAGCAGCCGCCCTCCCGATCCTCCCGCGGTCGGAAACTTCCCTCAACAACAAGGAGCAACCGGACACCCGAGTCCCCGCCCTCGGCCGGCCCCAGGTGCCCTCCTGCCAGGCTGTCGCCTCCTGCCCGGGCCTCGCCTCCCACCTCGCCCTGGCTCCTGGCCGGCGTCTCCGGGTGGCGGGGAGTCACAGGGTCTCCGAGCTCGGCCCGGCTGGGGCGCTCGGCCCGGCTGTGGGGGTGGAGGGACCCTGGCCTCGGGCCGCGCTTCGCGAGGCCCGGCCGGGCCGCGACCCCGCGCCACCGCCGCCGCAGCCTCACCTCCTCGGCGTGCTTGCGCAGCGCCTTCTCCCGCTCGTACTGGGTGATGAGCTGCTCGTTGTCGTCCCGCAGCAGCTCGAGCTCCACCTGGTGCTCCTGGTCCTGCGCGAACACCGAGTCCAGGTTCTCCAGCACCGCCACCACGAGCGGCATCAGCTCCTTGACCACCTCCTCGTCGTAGCGCCCGATGAGCCGCTCGAACTCGCGGTAGATGGAGCCGGCCAGGCCGGACACCCGCTCCGACATCACGGCCCCGGAGCCGCCGGGCTCCTCCTGGTACACCACACCGTCCTCCAGCTCCATGGTGGCGGGCGGACCGGGGCGTCGTCGGCGGAGGGGCGGCACGGGTCGGCTCGGGACCGGGGCTGGGACCGGGGCTGGGACCGGGGCTGGGGCTGGGCCCGGCGGGGTGGGGACCGGGACCGGAGGAGGGGAGGGGTGGGGTGAGCTCACTCACCCCAACCGCCGCTGCACCAACTGCCGGGGCGGCCGGGCCGCGCGCGCTTCGCGTCACCCGCGGGGCGGGGCGGGCGCCGCGTCGGCCCGGTGGGCGGGGCCCTGCGGGAGGCCGGGCGCGGCTGGGGGCGGGGCTATGCGTCAGCGTGCGCCGGCGGAGGAAGGCCGTGACGTCAACATCCGGCGCGGCGAGACCGACGCGACGCCGAGGGGAGACGCGTTGCGCTGAAGGGGGAGAGAAGTGTCAGCCAAAGGCTGGACTTGTGGGGCGATCCCCGAGGAAAGGGAGGGGTTCTGGAACAGGGGCTGGCCGCCCGGGAGTAACGTAGCCAGCGTTCCCGTTACCTTTTTTTTTTTTTATATAGCTCGCAAAGCACTTTCTTAATCATCACAGTAGGCGTGGTGCGGTAGGCCCTCGATTCTCGGACAAAGAAACCAGGCCCAGAAAAGTTGTGGTTGACTCAAGGTCACGCAGCTAGCACAGGAGAAAGGCTGATTCGGGGCCCAAAGAAAGATGGAAAACAGTGGGGGAGGGGAAACAGCCATAACGGGGAGAGGCTCTGACCCAGTGAAAGTTGATCTCAAGTAGAATAGTACTATTTTGGGTTGGGCGAGCTAAGGATTGCCTAAAACAGGAAGTGCAAAGCATTCTGAAGAAGGGGCAAGCAGTAATGCCGTATCTTTTGAGTTTACCACACGCTGAGTTTCTCTGCCCTCTTGGGAGAGGCATTTCTAGGCTCCAGCCACCACCCAGTCCCTGATTTTGAGGGAGGCCGAGTGGGTAAGTAGGAGACTGAGAGGTAGAGGAAGGGGGTGGAGTCAGTCTAATGAATAAATCCCGTGATTTGTGAGGTCGCTGCCGCCAGGCTGAGTCACGTGTGTGTGTGGAATGACACAACACCCAAGGCCTGGACGGGCTGAATCAAGGATCACTTCCCAGGCAAATGTGGCTGGGGACACTCCCAGAAGCCTCTTTTCTCTGCCACAGGTGACTCAGAAGTTAGCTGGCCCGACTCCCAAAGTGGGAAGGCCGGACTTGAAATAAACAAGGAGTTAGTGAATAAATCAGGATCATAAATACCCTCATATATATCCTTGGGATCATAAATATCCTCAATTTAAGGTTGACAAATTCGGGTTCTGTCTTTCCAAGCATGGACTGGGAGCTAGAGGTGATAGCGCATGCTGGTAATCCCAGCGCTCAGGAGGCTGAGGCAGAAAGATCACCATGATGGGGCGGGGATTTAGCTCAGTGGCTTAAGCGCCTGCCTGGCAAGCACGAGATCATGAGTTCGATCCCCGGTGCCAAAAAAAATAAAAAGCCTCACCATGAATTTGAGGCCAGCCTGGGCTACCTAGTGAGTTCAGGACTAACCTGAACTACATAGTGAGACCCTGTCTCAAAAAGAAGAAAAAAAATTGAAAAGCTTGAACTGGACCAGGAGGGTCCCAGCTACCCCCAACCTGAGCCAGAATAATGGCAGGTTTGAACCCTACCTGGGCAATCTTAGCAAAAGCCTATGTTGCAGGTATATCTCAGCACTTCAGTTGCCAGTCCAGCTGTGTGTGTGGGAGGGTGAACTAGTTTCCAAAAGTTTTCCACCCTTGACCCATCTGGAAACCAACAAAAACAGGGCTGGCTACCTATAAACTCGGAAGAATGAGGGCAAAAGTTAGGAAGTCACAAGGGCTGTGCCCGTGTCACCTTCACCTGACCTCAAATCCACCCTTGCATGATTTGTGTGTTTGGGTTGCAGGAATGCGGGCCAGCTGGTTGGGTGGCAGCCTCAAATGTCTTTTTACATATTTGAGAGCTGGGAAAAGTCCTTGTGAAGGCACACCTATCTGTGCCTATCAGTAATCACCTGCTCTGAGAGGCTAAAGTAGGAGTATTGCAAGTTCAAGCCCACCTTGAGGGCAATTTAGCAAAACTGTCTCAGAATAAAAATTAAAAAGGGCTGGGAGGGGCAACCTGCTCGGGACCCCTTCTGTCTCTCTTCAGACAGAAACTTTCTCTCAATAAATATATTCTACTCTTCACCTCTGTTACAAAAAAAAAGGGGGGCTGGGAGTGTAGCTCAGTGATATGGTGCTTACTTAGCACACAAGGCCCTAGGTTCAAGTCCCGGTGGTCCAGGAAATCTTTGCTCTGAATGTCTTTTGCTGAATGCTGTCACTTAGGGGCCTTACTTTCCTGGCAGTCACAAGAGCAGGAAAACTTAAGGCAATGCTTTACTTTGTGTTTGCACAGTATTTTCATACACATCAGGAAATTTAGAGGGAGGAAAAAAGTGTTGATTTTCAAGTACAAAGTTATAATTAAATCTTTATAATAAATATTCTTGTGGCTTAAGCGCCTGCCTGGCAAGCGTGAGGTCATGAGTTTGATCCCTGGTACCAAAAAAATAAATAAATAAATAAATAAATATTCTTGTTTTGGTGTAAGTTCAATGTAGAAGCCAAGTGTAGTGGCGCACGCCTGTAATCTCAGCACTCCAGAGGCTGAAGCAGGAGGATCACTGTGAGTTCGAGGCCAACCTGGGCTACAAAGTGAATGTAAGGCAAGCCAGAAATGCATAGTGAAACCCTGTCTCAAAGACCAAAAAAAAAAGTTCAACGTAGAAAAGTGCAAAAAATATATTTATGTCTTGACTTTAAGCTTTCAGTAAGTATCAGACATCACATTTAGTTGTTTAAAATTCAGGGCTAGGGCTATAGCTCAGTGGTGGAGCACTTGCTTAGCATGGATGAGGCCCTGGGTTCAATCCCTCACACTTCCAAAAAAATAATGTAATAATAATAATGATGATTGGTTAAATTCAACTAAATATCGGTGACTGCTGGAGAGAGAAAAGTGGTGTTGCATACAAAGAAATTCAAGAAGAAACAAAGCATGTGCTACAATGTGAGTCTTAGAAATATTATGCTCAGTGAAAGGGTCTCAAAAGGCCTTGCATGGCTCCATCTGCATGAAAAGTCCACAAAACCCAGGTCTATAGAGACACAAAGTAAGTTAGTGCTTACTTGGGTTTAGAGGGCGTGAGACGGTGCTATGAGGGGAAATGGAAGTGATACAGGAAGCACATGAGAATTTGCTTCAGTGATAGTGGAAATTAAAACTGAAGCAACAGCACAAATTTATAGGCAAAGGTTTTAACTGAGAAGAAAAAAAACAAAAAATGGGAAAAGGCTCAGCCTGAAAAGAACCAGGTCTGATAGAGATTAGATTGGCCCATTCTTCAACAGAGGAATGCAGCTAGCTTTTAAAGGGAGCAGAGTCTGGCAATTTGGGCTAGAGTGGGCTAGAGTCTGGTAATTTTCTTTTCCATTTTTTTAGGGGGTTTGGGTAGGGATTTGAGACAGGGTCTCCCTTACGTAATTCAGACCAGCCTACAACTCACTGTGTAGCTTAGGCTGGCCTCAAACTCATGGAGATCCTCCTGTCTCAGCCTCCAGAGTGCTGGGATTACAAGTGTATGCCACCAGGCCCTGCTAGAGTGAGTAATTTTCCACTGAGTCATAAGTAGGATTTTTGTTTTGGTTTATTTTTTTTTAGACTTCTTCCTTGTGCTCCAGGGGCTTCCTCCCCTATGCAGGATATGGATCAGTGGCTGTTCGCACCTTTGGAGCGGCCCAGAGGCTCCCTACGATTACAGCACACTTGGTTCTGGCAGGAAGAGTGGGGGCTTATGAAGGAGGGCGAATTCCATAGTCTGTTAGCAAGGAGGCGTCCGGTAAAAGACACAGTTTCCCTTTAAATAGGTAGCAGGTCATGCATACATGAAGGCCCAAGCATCCCTGTCTCTTGTCTGCATGAGGGTGTCCCTGTCCTATATCAGAGGTAACTGCTGCCAGCCACGGTGGTGCCCACCTGTAATCACAGCATGTAGTAGACTGAGGCGTGAGGATTACAGATTTGAGCGCAGCCTGGGCAATTTAGTAATTTTGCAAGACCCAGTCTCAAAAACAAAACAGAGCGGGGTGGGGTGGGCAGCTCGATGTGAGACGCTGGCTGGGTCGGATCTCCAGTGCAGCAAAGCAAAGTGATTGCTAATGGATTGGCTGGGTTCTTTTGGGGGCCTATGAAAATGTTCTAAAATTGACTGGTGTAAATACACAACTCAGTACACTAGAACCGATTAAATGGTGCACTTCGAGTGGATTGTATGGTATGTGAGTTATGTATCAATGGAGCTTTTAAAAATATAGTTCACGTGCTGGGCATGTGGCTCAGTGGTAGAGTTCTTGCCTTGCATACACAAGGTTCTGGGTAAGACCTCAGCACCACACACATACACACAAATAGAATAAAAATAAAGTTGATGAGTATACTGACTTTTTTTGGTACGGGAAACTCAGAACCTTGAGCTTGCCAGGCGAGTATGCTGATGTTAGACCCAATGGAAGCAGGGTAACTCCCTGAGATAGAGTAGAAAGCAAATGGTTTCTAAGTCAAGAAGCTTGTAGCTGGGTGTAGTGGCACACGCCTGCAATGCCAGCAGTTGGGAGGCTGAGGCAGGAGGACTGCTGCGAATTCAAGGACAACCTAGACTACGGAGGCTGTCCTTGTCTCAAAAAAAAAAACCCACAAAAATTGAGAAGCTTGTATTCTAGGATGAACTTGTCGCTTTGAACAATTTAGGCCAGAAATAAAAAATGTAGATAGTTTCTGAGGAGTGAGTACCTACCGGGTACCAGGCACTGTGCTACCGGGTGCCCAGGAGCTGTGTGCAGAGGGAGTTTGTTAGGCTCTGAAGGCCTCTCTGGCTTCCTGATCGGCATCCGAGGGTGGGGGGAAGGCACTGGAGACGCGGCCAGGAGGCTGAGTCCGCTGCTGGGCTCCTGGCTCCCTGGCAGGTTGGCGTTGGCCATGCAGCTCACCTCTGTCTGTCTGGACAGATTCCCAGCACCCATCTCTAACCCTCCAGGACAGAGGTCATCTTGACAGACTGAGTTATCATAAGAAGGCTGGTCACACTGCGGACTTGTGAGTGTTTATTTTGATTCCTAAGGGGAAGGAAATTCCATTGCGAGAGATCTCCTGCAGAAACAGTGAGGGCAGCGAGGAAGCAGCGGGGGAGAGTGGTGGCGGGCAGGAAGGGCGGCTTCTTCCTAAGGATAATAACTGTAATCATCGCGTGGCTCAAAGGACTGGTCCTGTTGTGTGTCTGCCTTCTGGAAACATTGTGTCTGTTTTCTGGCTTTTCACACTTAGGTTTCCTTACCTGGGCAGACAGAACCGCTGAAAGACAGCAGAACGGGATTTGGGAGGCTGAGGCAGGAGGATCACTAAGGGTTTGAGGCCAGCCTGGGCTACATAGTGAGTTCAAGGGCAGCTTGAACTATATATGGAGACCCTGTTGAAAAAAGAGAGAGACAGAGAGAGAGACAGAGAGAGAGAGAGAAAGAAAGAAAGAAAAGAGAAAGAAAGAAAGAAAGAAAGAAAGAAAGAAAGAAAGAAAAGAAAGAAAGGAAAGGAAGGAAAGGCCCAAGTGTGAGCAACCAGTGGCTCCCGAAGGGTGCTGGAGGCTTATTCTGAGTCCTTGTTTTTTCCTCTGCAAGCCTTATTCCTACTGTTGTCTTTTTAGTCCTGGGGACCCAGCCCAGGCCTTGCCTGTGCTGAACAGCCTCTGCCCCGAGCTGCATCCCTAGCCCCCCAGTCTTTAAACAGGCCTCACTGGCAATGATGTCACAAGTCTATAGCAAATTAACTTTGACCCACCCACTGGTCATGCTAGAAAAGGAAGGGGAGTGAGACCTCACCGTGTCATTTTTCTAAATGCCAGTTGGTCTCTGGATGTGATTTGGGGGAAAGATATCAATGATCCAAAACATGGCTCCTCAGTTCTGTAAGAATTCGATGCAATTCAGCCAGCATTTGATGCCTTTTCTTTTTCTTAAGAGTCTGGCCATGCCATGGTCTTAAACTTTTGATGCTCCTGCCTCAGCTTCCCGAGGGCTGAGATTACAGGCATGTGCTACCATGTCCAGCTGTTTGATGCCCATTAAGGCCAGGTCCTATGCTACACCCAAAGTCAGGCTGGAGCAAGCTCGGTACTCATCCCCAAGGCAAGCGGTCTAGGAAGGGCGGCGGGGCTGGGAGCATAAGCAGCTCTCTAGTGCAAAAGTGCACAAAAAGCAGAGGCAGTGGACAAATTCAACAGCCGGCTCTGTCGGGCGGGGTTGAGATGGAAGCCTCTTGGAGGATCTGCCCAGTGGAACATAATCCAGGCAGAAGGTAGGTTAGCAGCTAAAACGGTATCATGATTCAGCTAAGCAGAGAACATATAATTTATTTCTTTAGTCTGAACCTGAAGCGGTCAGGAGGCTGAGGCAGGAAGATTACTGAGAGTTCAAGGCCATCCTGGGTTATACAGTGAGTTGAAGGCCAGCCAGAACTATGTAAGGAGACCCTATTCCAAATCAGTCAGTCAATCAATCAATCTAAGGTGGCTAATTTCTGAGCAAATAGTTCAGAGGAAAACTTGGTGTAAACTGATGATCCAAACAGCCACTTTAGGTCCTGCAGTCTCTTTTAGGTAATAATGTTGAGGGCAGGTGTGGTGGTGAACACCTGTAATCCCAGCACTTGGGAGGCAGGAGAATTGACATGAGTTTGAGGCAATCCAGGGCTACATAGTGAGAGCTTTTCTCAAAAAAACCAAAAAAGGCCAGGGGTGTTGCTCAGTGGCACAAGTGCCTGCTTGCCAAGCTCAAGGTCCTGAGTTTGATTCCTGGTATCGAAAATAAAAATGACATTTACTCCTTTGACCTCAACCCCCACCACCAAAAAAAGTGAACTCTTGAGCCAGGGACTCAGGATTGTTCCAGTGTGGTGCCATCTGCCACTGCCTGGGACGAGGCTGGGTCTGGCAGTGATACCCCCCCCACACCCCGTGCCCTCCTCACTCACAGCCACCACTGCCCACCCAGGTCACACCGCGCTGGGACTGACTCTGCTTGTTTTCTGCGTGGGGTGAGGTGGAGCCCAGAAGAAGAGGGTGGGGCCCTCGGCTTTGTGTGTGTGTGTGTGTGTGTGTTTATTTTATTTTTTTGTTGTTGTTTTTTGAGACAGAGTCTCAATCTGTAGCCCAGGTTGGCCCTGAACTCACTGTGTAGCCCCAACTCATGAGATCCTCCTGCTTCAGCCTCTCAAGTGCTAGGATTACAGGTGTCCGCTGCCATGCCCAGCTGGGCCCTCACCGTGTGCTGAGGACTGAAGCCAGGACCTTCACCCTGAAGCACATACCTTCACTTCACTTTTTCCCATTTATTTTATTATGTTATATTGGAGGGATTTTTGTTTATTTTGGGGGGGGTTGTTGTTTTGGGGTTTTTTTTGGTGGGGGGGCGTGTTGTTTGGAGATAGGATCTCGCTATGTAGTTCAGGCCGACCTTGAACTCCAGTCCAGGCTGCCCTGGAACTCGAGGCAAGATCCTCTTGCCTCAGCCTCCCAAGTGCTGGGATTGCAGACATCTGCCACCACTCCTGGCTGGGTTCTGTTTTTTATCGTGAGACAAGCTCTTGCTGCATGGCTGAGCTCAAACTTGCCATCCTGCCCCAGTGTCCCAGGGAGTGGGGGTCACTGGCGTGCACCCCAGTACCTGGCTCTCAGCACACTTCCTGCTCTCTTGGGCAAAGCCCACAACTGTCGCACACCTGTGATAGTTTTGTTTTCTGCATTCTGGTTCTCCTTGCCTCCTAATACCAATACTTTTTTTTTTTTTTGAGACAGATCTCATTGTGCTATCCAGGTTGGACTTGAACTTCTGATCTTCCTGCCTCAGCCTCCCAAGCAAGTAGGATTATAGACATTCACCACCATGCCCAGCTCATACTACCGACCTTCAGGCCTGAAAACTGAGGACTTTCTCCCATGTGTTCTTCCTGGATCCCAACATCACTAACCAGTGAACGTTTGGGCACTGTGTATGGGGCCCAGGACTTTACCACTTGCTATTTTTAGAAGCTGCCTGAGAGGAACTCACAGGTTCCTGGTTTCAGTCGATGAGTAAATGGTGGAACCACCAAGTAAGGTAGCTAGTTCAAGAAGGAAAATGCTTTTTGAAATAAAATAATGACTTCCTCTTGGAGAAGTGTTTTTGGAGGAGTTTGTATAGGTTTTGATTTTCGAGAGGGTCTCTTTATGTAGTTCAGGCTGGCCTTGAACTGAGCAGACCCTCCTGCCTCAGCCTCCCACATGCTGGGATTACAAGTGCATACTACCATACCTGTCTTCTTGGGCACTTGATTTGAGATACCTCTGAACTGGATCTCCATAGAAAGGCGGTAGCTGGACAACCCATTTGGTCACTGATGTGGGAATGCACTAAGTATCACTGGTATATAATACTCCTAGGAAAAATTCTTTTATGAAACACGCGATCCAGTATTTACCTTTTATATTTCGTTTAGTCAACTGTTTTCTTACTAATAGCTATTTAAAATCGGTCACCCTAAGGGGATAAGAATTTTATTGGCTAAGGGACAGAAACTGAGCTAATAATAGAATTTCTGTCACTTTCTCAGGAAGGCTGAGGGGAGAGTTAGGGTAAGGAAGAGCGTGGGCATCTGGGTGGGCTGGCCGGACAGTCCCTGACACTTGGGAGGCCGAGGTGGGAAGATCCCTGAGCCCAGGAGTTTGAGGGCAGCCTGGGCGGCATGGGGACAGTGACTTCTCAAAAACATAGAACAAAACAAAACAAGAATTGGAGTGTTCTCCTCCCCACCTGCCCTCCATTCTACAGCTGAGGCTAGGGTCTGGACAGGGCGAGGCTACCAGCTGGCTGCAGAATGAGGTTGCCAGCCCTGGGGGGAGTCCAGGAGGTAAGGAAGAATCCCCCAAAGCTGAATGGAAACAGAACAACAGCTTACTGTTGTTCGGAGACAGTCTCGCTGTGGAGTTCAGGCTGGGCTTGAACTCCAGGCGAATCCTCCTGCCTCAGCCTCCTGAGCACTGGGCTGCTGGGAACAGTGTGCGTGACCACGCCCAGTAGACAGGCTGTTTAAAACCCAGGCCAGGGGCCAGGGATGCAGCCCTGTGGCTCAGTGCTCGCCTGGCATGTGCAGGGCCGTGGGTTCAATGCCCAGCACCACAAAAACAAGAACTACAAAATAAGGGCAAATCGCAGTTGCGCCCAAGATGTGTCCTGTCCCGATAAAACTACTCCCTCCAGAGAGCGCCACCACCTGTCCTTAGGTTGCCACCTCTCCGGGCGGACGGCTGGCTGCCGTGTATACCAAGACACCCTGCAAACTCGGAGATCGGAGAGCCAGCTGCAAAATGAAAAAAAAAAAAGAGCGAAACAGCAGGAAGCCCGGAGTCTGGAGCCCCGAGAGCGAAGGCGGGGTGTGAACAAAGCGGCCGAGGTCTGCGCAGGGGACACGGCGCCTCTGAAATCAGACGGGGGTGGGGGGTGGCATTGGCAATCCCGCCGCCCTGACCTTTGTCACCATTGTCCTCCACGTACTCGGGTGTGTGAAAATGACTCAGCTCCTCTCATCCAGGGTTTATTTTTAGCCTGGGCGGGCGACAGCCAGTGGAAGCCCTCAGTGCGGGACCGCTGCCAGCCAGGAGCCTTGCACGTCAGGCCTGGGGGACGTCAGTCCTGGGGGACGGATGCGCCGCCATGATTTCAGTTTAGCGTGTGGGCCCCAAGTGGCACCAGAGAGGCCGCCCGCCTCGAGCTCCGCATTTGTTCTGTCCTGTGCCCTCCGCAGGACAGGCGAGGTCCATGTCAGGAGGCCCCTTAGCCTGCATGGTGGGACGCCTCAGCCTGTCATTGTACACCTGAGGTTCCCCCGTCCACCTCGCTACTTCAGATTCCTAAGTCACAAACCAAATGCCAAGCTGGCTGTGGTGGCACTCACCTGTAATTCCAGCACTCTAGAGGCTGAGGCAGGAGGATCTCCGACAGTATGAGGCCAGCCTCAAAAAAACCCAGATAATCACCTGTGTTGGAATAGATAGCAATGGTCCTCATTTTGCTGGCTTCCTGGCTTCATGAGGTGAGCTCATTCCTCCTCATAAAACTTCCCGCCCGCCACAGTGTCCTGCCTCACCACAGCAACGGGCCTGACAACCATGAACGACACCTCCCGAGCCACGAGCCAAAAGAAATCTGCCCTCCCTCACACCAATCTGCTCAGGTGCTGTGTCACATAAAGGAAGAATACTCCGTTGCCGGCTATCAAATTAGCAGGAACCTCGGCCAAAGGGAGGGACGTACTCTCCACTGCTGTGTGAAAAGTTGCTGTGGGGCTGTGGTCAGGTGGAATTCTGCATCCGCCTGCCTCAGCCTCCTGAATGCTGGGACTGCAGTGGGCACTGCCAAGCATGGCCCCTGTGAGCATCCTTGTTGCCCCATGTCATTGTCTCAAAGGCACAGCCAGCACGTGGGTAGCAGTGTCTCCGGTGTCTGGGAAGGATGATTCCTCTTCCTTCCTCCCCTCCCTCTCCCCCTCCCTCTCCCCTCCCCTCCCCTTCCCCCCTTCTCCCCTCTCCCTCCCCCTCTCCTTTTTTGCAGTACTGGAGATGGAACCCAGGCCCTTGCACTGAGCTTCATCTTCAGCTCTTTTTATTTTCTTTTGAGACAGGGCCTCCCTAGGTAAGTCCAGGCTGACCTCTAACTCATGATCATCCTGCCTCAGCCTTCTGAGTGCTGGGGTTACAGGAGTGGACTACTACACCTGGCAATTTTATCAACTGATGAGGCTGATTTTATAGTGTGCATAAAAACAAAAGCACGGGGCAACCCATTTTCCAGGTCCCCTCCTGTCTCTCTCAGGAGTTGTCTCTCCCTCAATAAAATTTTCTCCTTATAAAAAACAAACACGAAAACAAACAAAAAGCATGACATTAATGTTGGTTCAATCATAAATTGTGGCCAGGAGTGGTGGCAAATGCCTGTAGTCCCAGCACTCTGGAGGCTGAGGCAGGAGGATTACCAGGAGTTGGAGGCCAGCCTGGGGTATGGCAGGAGACCTCTTTATCCCAGTGGCCTCGGGGTCTTCCCACCTTTCCCAGAGGTCTTTGCGCTTGACCTGTGTTACTCTGACCTAGGGAAGACAGTGGAGCAGGAATGGCTGCTGTACGTGGCTTCCAGAGGCTTCGTTCCGCCTGTTTTTACCCTTTCTCTATCCCCCCCAGAGAAAGGATCTCTTGCTCCTAACTGCAGTTCCAGAAATTATAGAGGGTTTTCCAGAACGCTTTGCCCCTGCGGCTCCTAGGTGCAAGAGCAGGCACGGGGAAGAGGGTGACAGGGTCTGCCGGGGAGGCTGGTCGGCTACAGAGAGGTGGCTGCAGCCAGGCGTGGTGTAAACCCAGCACTCTGGAGGCTGAGGCAGGACCACAAATTCTGGGCCAGCCTGGGTGATTTGGTGAGACTGTGTCTAAAAAGAAAAAACAAACAGATGAACTGAGGGTAGCACCGCAGCCAGGGAGGCTCACAGCCAGCTTCTGCTGCTTAGCTTTGTGGTCAGGTGTGAGTTACTGCAGTTCTCTGTGCCTCAGTTCCCCCGTGTGCAGAATGAGATTAACTGCTGCCCACCTCTCGTGGCTGCCCCAGGGCTTTCTTTCCTTTCCTTTCCTTTATTTATTTACTTATACTTATATTTTTAAATTTTCTGTGGCTTATTTGAGGCAGAGTCTTGCTATGTGGCCCAGGCTGACCTGGAACTCCTGGCAATCCTCCTGCCTCAGCCTTCCAAGTGCTGGATCACGGGTGTGTGCCATTACGCCGGCTTGGCCCCCTAGCTTTCTGCCTTCCTCCTTCCCACTGCAAGCAGCGCCCAGAAGCCCAGGAGCCTGGGGCAGACAGATGAGCTGTGGACGCCTCCACAGAGAGACGGAGTCGCTCAGGTGTACTGAGCCCTGGGTCCAAGGCGGCGAGGTCCAGCGGTCAGTCCGGGTGATGGGCAGTGAGGCTCCCCGGGGCCCGTTCTGAGTGAGTCAGGGATGTTAGCGCTTTGCCCCCTACTCCTCCCACAGAGCAGGGCCCGCAGGAGCTGCTCCGCGTCCTCAGTCACCCATGACGAGGCAGTTGTGTTTGGCCCCAGTTCCCTCTTTGCACTTCACACTGAAAAACATCACTGAGCCACGCGCCCTGCGCCCTGCAGGCTGAGCAAGATCACAAGTTCAAGTCCAGCCTGATTATTTAGTGAGACTCTGGCTCAAAATAGACCAATAAAAGTTCTGGGGATGCAGCCGTGTGAAGACCATGGGTACCACGAACCCTCCCTCCCATTGATTATGTCATTTCTTCATCCTCCATTTCTTTCTTGTCTGTTTGAGACAGGGTCTCACTATGCAGTTCAGGCAGGCCTTGAGCTCACTTTGTAGCCCAGGCTGGTCTCAAATTTGCAATGATTCTCCTGCCTCAGCCTCCCAAGGGCTGGGATTACAGGATACGCCATCACACTTGGCCATCTTTTCAGTTTTAAAAATTTTATTTTGGTTTGAGACAGGATCTTCCTGTGTATCCCAGTCTACTTGCAGAGATTCTCCTGCCTCAGCTTCCTGAGTGCTGGGATCACAGGCATGCCACCACACCAGACCTGTTTTTTCTGGTAGGAGAATTTACGGCTGTAAATTTCTCTCATAGGACTGCCTTCTTTGTGTGCCATAAGTTCCTGTATGTTGTGTTGGCATTATCATTTAATTGTAAAATTGTCCAATTTGTTCTTTAATTTCATCTGTGACCCATTGGTTGTTCAGGAGAGTATTACTTAATTTCCATGTGTTTATGAAGTTCTTGTGGTTTCTTTTGCTATTGATTTCCAATTTCATCACACTATGGTCTGATAATATGCAAGAGGTAATTTCAATCCTTTGCATTTATTTAAGCATGCCCTATGAGCTAGTATGGTCCATTTTGGAGAATGTCCATGGGCCACTGAGAAGAATATGTATTCTGATTTTTTTTTTTTTTTTTTACTTTTTGAGACAGGGTCTCATTATTCAGTTCAGGCTGGCCTTGGGCTCACTTTGTAGCCCAGATTGGTCTTGAACTTACAATGATCCTCCTGCTTCAGCCTCCTGAGTGCTGGGATTACAGGAGTGTGTCACTATGCCTGGCTCTGTATTCTGATGTTTTGGGAACACTCTGTAGATATCTACTGAGTCCATTTTATTTATTTATTTATTTATTTATTTATTTTGGTACCGGGGATCGAACTCACGACTTTGTGCTTGCCAGGCAGGCGCTTAAGCCACTGAGCTAAATCCCCAGCCCTGAGTCCATTTTTCACAAGTTTGGTTCAGTTCTGATATTTCTTTGTTGATTTTTTTGTCCAGTTGGTCTGTCTATTTGTGACAGTGGAGTACTGAGGTCTCCCATTACAACTGTATTAGTGTATACACTAATAATAATGTATACATTACATAATACATAATACATACATACATAATACACAATAATGTATACATTACAACTGTATTAGTGTATACACTAGTAACTGTATTAGTGTATTTGATTTTTCATGTCTGTTAATATTGGTTTTATATAATTGGGTGCACTGGCATTTGATGCATATATATTTATGATTGTTATCACTTCCTCTTGTATTGTTTCCTTTACAAGGATGTAGTGACCTTCTTTGTCTCTCTCAATTAGATTTGGCTTGAAATCTACTTTGTCTGCAAACATAATAGCTACTCATGCTTTTTTTTCTGGGTTCCTGTCACATGTACTATTGTTTCCCATTCTTTGAGTTTCAGTCTTTGAATTTCTTTTTTTTTAATTTAATTTTGGGTCAGGGATATAACTCAGTGGCATAAGCCTATCTGGAAAGTGCAAGATCCTGAGTTCGATTGCTGGTACCAATAAATAAATATATAAATAAACATTTAATTTGATGTAGTTTTGCTGTACTAGAGATTGAACTCAGGGACTTGTGCATGCACTGTGGCACTGAGCTGCATCCCCAGCCTTATCAATTTGTTTCTGAATTAAATGTATTTTTTTTTCTTTTTGAGACAGGGTCTCGATATGCAGTTGAGGCTGGCCTTGACCTCACTTTGTAGCCCCAGGCTGGGGCTACAACTCACAGTGATCCTCCTGCCTCAACCTCCCAAGTGCTGGGATTACAGGTGTGTGCCATCATGCCCGGCTTTCTTTCCTTTTTTCATGGTACCGGGGATGGGACTCACGACCTTGCATTTGCCAGGCAGGTTCTTACACCACTGAGCTAAATTCCCCAGCCCAGTGTATTTCTTGTATGCAACATACTGTTGGATCTTGGCCCTTGTTCCACTCTTCTAGTCTGTGTCTTTTGATTGGTGAATTGAGACCATTTACGTTGATATATAACTGATATGTATTGATTCATGTTGTCATGTTATTTTCCTGCTGTTGGCTTCCTTTTTTCACCCCTCTTTTTAATTACTTGATTTCCCTGATGTATTCATTCTGTTGGAGTTCATGGAGTGGTAGTCCTCATTATCTCTTTCTAGAATGTCCTTCAGAATATTTTGGAGTGGTGGTTTGGGAGTTGTGAACTTCATCAGTTTTTTTTTTTTTTTTGTCTTGTAAGTATCTTACTTCTCTATCAGTTTTGAAAGATATTTTTGCAGGGTACCTCAATCTGGTTTGGAAGCTATTTTCTTTTGAAACAGTTAACTCCAAAGTCTCCTTGACTTGGGGGTTTGTGTTGAGAATTCTACTGTGATTTTGATGAGCTTTCCTTTATAGGTGATTTATTTCTTTTCTCTAGCATCTTTTAGTATTCTGTTCTTGTTTTGAATTTCTGGAATCTTGACTATTATATGCCTTGGGGTAGATTTTTTTGATCATGGCTAATTGGAGTTCTATATGCCTCACTTATTTGTATGTCAAATTATTTTTCCATGGTTGGGAAGTTTTCTGCTGTGACTTTTGTGAACAGGTTTTTTAATCTCATTTGCACTATCTTCTGCTTTTTCATTGACTCTGATCAATCTTATGTCATTTTTCTTTGCATCATCTAGCGGCTGCTGGATTGATTTTTCATGATCCCTTGCTATTTTGTATGTGGGGTATGAAGTGGTGTCTTGGGGATTGAACCCAGGACCTTGTGCATGCAAGGTAAGAACTTTATCTCTGCGCTAAATCCCCAGCCCTCCCTTGCTGTTTTTTTTTTTTTTTTTTTTTTTTTTTGTACTGGGGATTGACCTCACGACCTAGCGCTTGCCAGGCAGGTGCTCCTGCTGCTGAGCTAAATCCCTGACCCTCCCTTGCTGTTTTTAAGAAATCTTTCTTTTCATGATTGTTAACCTCAATCCTGTCTTCTATAGCTGATATTCTTTCCTCACATTGATTCATTTTGCTGTGCATACTTTCAATGGAATTTTTAATGTCCTCCATATGTGTTTGTATCTCTTTCAGGATTTCTGTTTCTTTCCTATGTTGGGCATTCATGGTTCCATCATTTCCCTGAGCTCCTCTACTTTTTTAAATCTGAATATGCTACAGATACAGTCACTAACCATGTCTTTCATTATTATTACCATCTCTACAGTTATTTGAGAGATCATTTGTCATTCAGTTTTTCTAGAGATTTATTCATCTGTTTTGCTACATCTGCTGTTACCACTCAGGGAGTCCGGGTGGGTGACTTTTGAATTGTCCACTTCATCGCCCCCTGGGTTTGCCTTAGGTGAGCTGGAAGTCTGAGGTTATTATACCTTGTTAAGTGTCTTCTCATTTTCAGTTTTTTTGGTTCAATTCCTGGGTTGATACTTACAAATTGCTTACAGCAGGTAGCTTTATTGTTAATATTTAGAACCTTTAGCAAATGACTGCTTCTCAGAGATGTTTTCCAGGTGTTATTGCCTTTGAGCTTTGAGTCTGTTGCAAGGTCCTACTTTTCAACTTACTGGGGATGAGAAGTTGATGCCTACTTGGCCTCTGGTTCTTTGGCACTGGCCGGTAATACTGTTTATGACACATAGGCAATCTCAATCTTGGCATACCAGTAAGAATAACTGGCTAGAGCAATTATGTCACGTTGGCTAAAGCAGTACAATCAACAATAACTAGGACATCACACAGCCTATAAAATGACAAACTACAGTAGCTATTAATTTGCCACCTTTAACTGTATGAACTATGCTTATGGTTATAGAACAAGGCCTAAAACAAACTAGAAAGTTGCACACAGTAAATTTGCCCTCATACGGCGATTTCATGCTCAGGGAAGAGAGTTTAAAAGAAATTAGGAGACAAAATAGAGAAATAGAAGAAGAGGAAGAAAGTTAGAGGACAAAGGAAGAGTATGCAAAGTTTGGGAAAATGATAACCAAGACAGGAAGGAAAGAGAGAAGGAAGAAATAAAAACAAGAAGAGAACAACAGCAAAAAATTAGAAGCAATGCTCATACTAATCTAAACACAAGAACAATCAAGGAAAAGACAAAAGAAGAAAAAAAGGAAAAAATGTCCAATTGAGGGTGTGTCTCTACTGCCACTGGTAGGCAGAGTGGGCAGACAAAGCCAAGGTCCTTTTTTATCAATCCCAGCAAGCCAGTGGTAGGTTTATGGTGGGGCAGTGGATAATCCCACTTCCCGGCTGTGATGCTGAAACTCAGTTTGTTCAGCTTACAACATTCTGTGTGCCTCCTGCTGGCTTGAATTGAGCTCTCTGCAGGCGTGGACTCTACTCCTTGACCTCCAGCTGACTTGGACTTGTTTTCACTTTACTCTGACACTGGTCGCTCTAAAGGGAGCCAGCCTGCAGCTGCTCTGAGTTCTGAGCTCGGTTGTCCCCTCTTTGAGATGGCTACTGGCCAGTTACCCTCTCCTCAGGGACAGCTGAACCTGAATAACTCACCAAACGCTGTAGGCTGCTGTGTTCCTCTGGTGTGTTTCTCCGTGGAAGCCCTTGGGGTCATCACTACTCACCATGTGTCTGCAGATTCCAGCTGCCCTTCCCAGGCAGTGAGTCAGGGCCACCTACCACCTCCTTCTTGTGCGTTGAGGTCTCTCTGCTCTCCCTGTGGGCTTCAGTCCTTGCTTCAGATCCTTGCTGGATTCCAAGGACTCACTTCCTCCTTCTGTCTTCCTCATGTTGCTATAGTCCAGCATCTAGGTACCCAATCACAGAGAAGTTGTTTCTCTTCTGTTCACCACTCTGTCATCTGAAAATATTTTCAATCTTTGGTCTTAGGCATAAATGCTAGCACCTTAAAGTGTGCCAGGAGACCTCTCCCAGGTTTCTGATTTGCACTGCAGAAACATTTGCCTGTGGAAGCCTGGTCAGGAGTCCAGGAGTGGGAAAGGAAGGTGAGACTGGGATCCCGTAATTAGGATGGCTTTCAGGAAGAGGGGGACCTTCCTGTTTCCTAGTGCCCACCTGCCTCCTTAGCGTCTGCTTGGGCAGGGTGCTCCCTCTCCGAATAAGGCCTACAGAATTAATCTGAAAGGACTTCAGCCTAGAGCATGACCTTCCAGAATCTGCCAACCAACAGCACTAGACCTGTGAGGTTCTTAGGCTCCACAACACACTTCATCAAAACCTGCCTCTAACAAATTTCCGGGTGGTCTTTATGGAGGTTTGAGAAGTGACGGTACAGTGGACCTGAACTACTAAAACACATTTGAAGACACCTCCTCTGGCCAGGTGTCAAGGTCCTGATGACACAGTTTTACGCGCACTGATTCGTGTTGTATGTTTCTAGTTTCATGTGGATTTTTGGTGGGTACTAGGGATCAAACCCCTGGCTGTTCTAGGCAAGTATTACACTATTATGCCCCCCCCGTCTTTTTATTATAGACAGCTGAGTTAGTTTGAAGTAGTATAATCAATTGGATGGGGCTAGGCCCTTGAAATAAGTCAGTACAAGTAAATTAGAACGGTGGCTGGAGGCGCATTGGTTAAAGGTCAGACCTTAAAACAAAAGATACACTGATTACACCTACGGAGTTCTCCCAAGGTGAGCAGCAGTGATTTACTGGGGTTCTGGCCTAGGACCACTGATCCCCTGCTCAGAGGTATGATGACAGAAAAAACACTGGCCAAACATACATTTTAGCTCCACAGGGCACCAAGATGATCAGAGCCCTGTGATAGGCTAGGATACAAGGCACGGGATTCTTGGTCTCTATGAGGTGCACAGCTTGATTGGAGGTGGGGTGCTGGTGGGCTGCAGGAAGCCATGGGGGGGTGAACTTCGGATGTGGTCAAGGTTCGGGAATTGAGGAACAATGCGTTTTTTTTTTTTTTTTTGGTCCCGGGGATCGAACTCACGACCTCGAGCTTGCCAGGCAGGCACTTAAGCCACTAAGCTAAATCCCCTGCCCAACAATGCGTTTTTGGAAAAGCACACAGGAACGGATGAGGGTTAACGAGTAACCTGTCTCCTAACCGGGACTGCTGAGCTAGAAGGAATTTGCAGAGTCCAGTCCTCAGCTGCCCTGTTATCTTGCTTTGAGGTGACAGAGCTCTACAGACTTTGCTAGTCTCAGCTCTAGCCTCTCGTTTAAAGATTAAGCTGTCCTTAAGCCAGCTGGGGTGCCTTGCCACAAGCCATGGAGCCCTGGGACGGACTCTTAATTTAT
>PVJX010025040.1:0-27370 GCA_004027295.1 Dolichotis patagonum | reverse complement strand
TAGCTCCTTTTTCCTTTTAAACAATTTCTTCCCATTTCACAATGTCTATTATATATTTTAGATGTTATTTACTCTCAATTTCTCACACCAGGGAGACAATACAATGTTTACACTTGTGAGTCTGGTTTATTTCACATATGAATATGGTCTCAAGTTGCATCTATTTATTTATAAAAGTCTCAAGAGTATCCTTCTTTATGATCATGTGGTACTCCATTGTATAAACATACTACGTCTTTTTTATCCATTTCTCAATTGATGGGTATTTGGATTTTTCCCAAGATTTAGGTATTACCAATTTGAAATTGTGCTGCTATAAACATGAGTTCCCATATATCGCTGTGGAATGGTGTTTTTAAATCTCCTGGGAAGGTATCACAAAGAGGAGTAACTGGGCCAGGTAGAACCGCTAAACCTAACTTTCTGAGGAATCTCCACACTGATTTCTACAGTGGTTGCACCAGTCTATACTCCCACCAAAAGCATTCCTTTTTCACCATAGCCCCTCTAGCATTTGTTATCCGTTGATTTCTTGGTGATAGCCATTCTTTCTGGAGTGAGATAGAATCTCAGTATTGTTTTAATTTGCATCTCTCAAATGACCAATGATGTTGAACATTTTTTTCATGTATTTATTGCCATTTTTGTTTCTTTATCTGAGAAGTATCTATTCATCTCAGATGCCCACTTTTGGATTGGGTCTTTGAATTTGAGGGTCTGAGTTTTTTCAATTCTTTGTAGATTTTAGATAGAAATCTTTAGTCTGAGAGACAATTGGCTGTAATTTTTTTTCCCACTTTGTGGGTTGTTTTTTCACTCTGTTGGTGATTTCTTTTGATGCACAAAATGAGATCCTGGTTGTTGATTCTTTGAAATATTTCTCCTGCAGTTTGTGTTTTGTTTATGAACTCTCTACCTATGTCTACATCTTCAAGATTTCTACCTACTTTCTCTTCTAGTATATTTAATGTTTCTGTTTTAATACTTAGAAATTTGATCCATTTTGACTTTAGAGCATGGTGATAAACCTGAGTCTCCTGCATGTAGAGACCCAGTTTTTCCAGCACCATTTATTAAAGAGGCTATCTTTCTTCTAGTGAATATATTCGGCCCCTTTGACAAAGATAAGATGGCTGACTATATGCATTTTTATTCTGTTCCACTGATCCTCAGGTCTTTTTTTATTCCTCAGTACCATGCTGAATTTATCACAGTGGCTTTGTAGCATAATAGCAAGTCAGAGATTGTGGTGCTTCCTGCCTTGTCTTTGTTGCCCAGGATTACCTTTGATATTCTAGGTTTCTTCTGGCTCCCAATGAATTTTAGGGATCTTTTCTCTTGTTTTGTGAAGTATCCTGAGGGTATTTTTATTGGAATTGCATTAAATCTGTATAAGTTTTCTGAGTATAGCCATTTTCGTTATGTTGGTTCTTGCTACCCAAGAGCAAGAAATGTTCTTCCATGTTTTTATATCCTATATCCTTTTTCAAAGTACTGTAACTTTCAATATATAGACCTTTTACTTCCTGTGTTAGATTGATTCCTAAGTATTTAGTTTTATTTGTCTGTTTGGTTTTTGCTTGCTTGCTTGCTTTTGGGGGGGGGTGCTACTGTTGAGGGTATAGTTTACCTAATTTCTCTCTCAATGAGTTTGTTGTTTGTGTACAGGAATGATACTAATTTTTGAGTGCTGACTTTGTGTACAACTACACTACTGAATTTGGTTATTAAATCTAGTGGTGGATTTTTGGGTGTCTTTTGTGTAGAGTATCATGTGATCTTCAAACAATGACAGTTTAACTTCTTCTTTTCCTATCCTTATTTTTATTTCTCTCTTTTGTCTAATTGCTCTGGATAGTGTTTTCACAACTCCATTGAATAGGAGAGGTGACAGTGGACATCCTTGCCTTGTTGCTGATTTTAGAGTGAAAGCTTTCAGTTTTTGTCCATTTAGTATGATGTTGGCTATTGGTTTGTCATATATGACTTTTGTCAGATTGAGGTAAAGACCACCAATTTTCTGTAGGAATTATTTTTTTTTTATCATGAATGAGTATTGTACTTTGTCAAATGCTTTTTCTCTGCATCTATTGCAGTGATTAGGATTTTTGTCTTTGGTTCTGTTAATATGGTATACTACTTTTATTGATTTTCATATATTGACACATCTCTGCATTCTTGGGATGAATCCCACTTGGCCATGATGATTTGCTACATTATGTTTATTGAGGATTTTTACATTTATGTTCATTAGGGAGATTGACCTGTAGTTCTACTTTTGGCTGTAGACCATGTATTATTCTGAGCACTTTACCTTTCTTATTCTGTGTATAAAGTATGATCAGAAAGTATGGTTATGACTTTTTTTTAATTTTAAATTTTTTTACTTTATTTAAAGAGAAAAAAAGCAATACAGAAAAAAGGGTAGAAATAATACAGAATTTCAAAAAAAACATAAAGAAATCACTAGTTGATAAATTACATATTGTCTTCTTAGAAATAGTTGTTCATGTTACAAAATTAAGGCATACAACGTGAACAAACAGTGAGGCTGCAAACAGTTCTGTTCAACGGTCCAACAAAAACCTGGTAATATGGTTATCAATCCCACACACTTAAACATAAATGCAGTTATATACATTAGAGCATTTTCTTTTCCTCTTTTTGCTTTTTAAGTACATTATCTGTTTAGTTATATTATGTTTCAGCTTTCTCAGTACCTTATTGATCTGTTTTGTTGTTGTTACTTCCTTTTTAGTCACCTTATATAATTCTGTTGTTTTGTTTTTGAGTTTCTCATCATTCATGTCACATGGATCAGCTTTGGTGGAGTTGGGAGTTTTTGGAGGTATTTTGTTACCTTATTTTCTCATGTTCTCTTGTTTTATTTTTATTTAATTTTTATTAACTTGGAGGTAGTAATACACAACAAAACAGGATGGAATAAAGCCAATTGAGACAGTGCAGTGAAATTGGCACAGAACATCACAGCAAGTCACCAGGACAACAGTAATAGGCAACATTGTATATCTCGTTGTCTTCACAATAGTTGTTCTTCTACTAGGTACAACAAAATCAAAAGAAATACACAGCATTATAGAACACATCAACAGAGTATTGAATAGAGCAACACCGTTAATTAGGACAAAGCAAAATGGCGATAATATATCTGCCTTCAGAGATAGTAGAAGGAAACTCCCCCCACTTGCTGTACCAAATATGGTTGCCTCCTAAGAGATACCCAGATCCCTGGATCCCAATTGTTAAGGGGGGAGGAGATGTGGTATGTTTGATTCTAAGCCTGCACCCCAGTAGGCAGCAGGCTGGTTACTGGTTGGCTCAGCGCCCTAAGTTCCAACATGGCGCAGATCTCAGGAAATGCTGTTGCTTCTTATTTCCCCGCCCTGGGGTGGCCACAGCTTGAGTATGGTTATGTCTTAAATTTCAAACATTATTACAGTAAAAGACACATTACCATTCATCTCTCTTCAAATACTTTCCCTTGCTGTAAGCACACTTATGCCAACATTCTTGCCACTTTCTGAAGCAGTTCTAGAAACCCTGTGTCAGGAATGTCTTAAATTGTATGGTTGATATTACCTAGATGTTCTGAGTCAGTTCACTATATTTATTTTTCAAGGTCATTTTGGCTTTAGGGAAGATCCAGAAGTCCCATAATGCCATATGCAGTGAATAAGGTGGATGAGGATATACCATAATGTTTTTATAAGCCTAATCTGCCATTGGATAGTACTCAGTGGCAACATTTATTATATTTTTTAACCACATCTCACAAATGCTCACAAAAGAGGATATCAAGATCTGCTTCCAAAAGTGCAAATAATGATGGTATAAGAGTATTTGAAACAACGAGTGTGTTTAGAGAAGAATTAACAGTAGTGTGTCTTTTGGTAGAATACATTTTTAAGAATTTAAACATTAACAATGTATTTTAATAACACTTCATCTATTCACATCAATTCTCTGAGCTAGGCACTATTACTCTCTCCATGTTACAGAGGAGTAAACGGTACACAGATAGGCTAAGTGACTTACTTAAGGCCACACACAGAGATGAGACTTTCACCACCAGTGCAGGGTCTAGTTTCAGGTTCTCACTGGCCTGACTGAAACAATTAAAATAGACTGACTCAAAATTCACTTTAATAACTCTTCTTGAAAGCATTTAAAAACTGACACTGTAATAAATAATTCCTAGACCAAAACCTAGTTAGAAACCTAGAAAAATAAGACTATTGGGAGTGCTTTTTCATTGAAGATGTTTTCTGAATTTGATCTCCAGTTGGTGAGAACTAGTTGTGGGTAAAGGAGCACAAAAGACAAAGCCTTGGGGTTGCTTAACAAAGAAGTTCAGTTAGAGGTCTTCTACACATATAGTTGAGACTTAAGGGGCTATACCTTTAATGTCTAATGATGAATGAGATATAAATTTACCCCTAAAGAAAGTCCTCTGGAATCTGAGCAGATCAGGAGGAATTAAATCTCTGACTCAAAGAAGCTATAATGGAAAATAAGTCATCTCATGAATTTAAAGCCCAAAGCACACCAAAAATTCTAAACAGTTCAGAAAACTTCTACCTATGAACTTATTTTACAGTTGTCCCAGACTGGTAATAGTATCAGAAACCTGGGAGAAGCAAATATACATATCAGAGGAGCAATTGTCTCAAAATTTCCTAAGGAAAATAGAGATCACAGAAAACAAAAAGAGATAGATGCAAGGAAACCAGGTCCCAAGAGGTAGAGAAAACAAACTGAAAAAATAGGGCAGAACAGACCCACAAGTTTTCAGATGTTGAAATTATCCAAAAGAAATTATTTTTAAAAATACTAAGATATGGGCTGGGAGCACAATTCAGTCACAGAGCCCTGCTTAGCATGTTCACAGCCCTGGGTTCCATCCCCAGCACCACCACTCTGAAAGCCACCAAACCAAACCAAACCAAACCAAACCAAACCAAACCAAACCAAACCACTATGCCTACTAGATAAAAAAAACTCCACAGACAGAGAAGTTTGAGAATATTTTCAGGGATTACAAAACAATAGCAAAAGAGATATAATATATCAAAATGTTGGAGCTTCCAGAAAAAAGAAATTTCATGGTTGAAGTGTAAAACTTACTGGACACAGTAAACTTTGTATTAAGTGTGGGTGGATGAAGGAATTAGTGAATGGAAGATAGTTCTGGAGAAATTTTGTAGACTACAGCACACAGAGATGAAAAAGTAAAAGGGAGCATTAAACGACACAAAAGACATAGTTTAAAAGTCCCACACTCGTTGAATCAGAATTTTAGAAGAGAGGAGAGCAAGATTGGGGTTAAAACATGGAAACTAAATTTTATCTTGATATTAAATGAAAGCATTTACACCGAACACCCATGAAAGGTGTTAAAAGAGATGGTGCAGTTTGCCCATGCTCAAGGGTATTTAGCTAAGTGAACAAGAGGACTGAAATGTGTCTTATTTAGTAGGCTGAGTGCCTGGTGAAGGGTTGCATCAAAGAAGAGTTTTGTTGTTGTTGTTGTTTGTTTTGTTTTTGTCACTGTTTTTATTCAAGTACAAATAAAACATGTGCATGAACTATTTTCTTTGCTGTGCAGCTTAGCCTTGGGATCCGTAACTCTGATGGCTAACTGAGCCGCTCTGCCCAGGGGCTTTGTGGTTCTCAAAGGAAACATCCCGAGCAATCTCAGCACATTAAATTCTGCAGTGAACCAGCAGAACTTCAGCTCCTTGGTACTGTGGACTGGGGGCTTCTGGATGGCATGTGCTTTCTTCCCTGGTTGTTCTCATCACCGTCGCTGGGCATTGGGATCTTGCACTTAAATGTACTTCACACCCTGTGGTCAATATCTCCGAGTTTCTGCTACATATGATTAACTTCAGCATGGTCTGACGGTAGCCTGATGAGCTTCTTGTTCTACTTTCTGATGGTCTTTGGCTTCATGAGGATTCTGAGGACAGCCATGATGCCAGGCGACGAGGAAGCCAGATGGCCACTGTAGAAGTGTAGATGGTCAACAGTTAATGCTCAATGACTAGGAAACACTACATGGCTAGTGACTGCCCTGGACCTCTCCTAACAGGCTCCAAGTTTTGCTCTTTTGGATGTAGAATATTGCATCAGTTATTCATCTCTTCTGCCAAAGGTCAGACTTGCAGACTTTCTTTTTCTCCACATGAACATAGAAGGCCATGCTAATAAGAAACAGCATGCACACCCATGTTTATTTGTTTTGCAGTAAGTGGATTATGACCAATTTTAATTTTAAAAATCTGGACTCTATCTTATGCCATGTTCAGCTATTTTTCCCTTTCATACTCTTTTTTTCCTCTTCTCATTCTTCTTGAGTCCATTTAGGGTTGGAAAGGAGAATTTCATCTTTTTTATTTTTGAAGTATATAAGTGCAATTAAACACATCTCTTTGCATTTTAAAGCAGATTCTTTTTAATTTAAATAATTTAAAGCAATTATTCTTTTTAATTTACCATACTCAAAATATACTCATTGTTCATGACTTTGATATTATCTGAAGTCTCTAAACAAAAGACTAATTCAATCTATTATCAGCTGACATGTAATATATAAGTTATACTGAATAAGGGATGGTGGTTCATTAATAGCTCACACTAAAATAAAATGAAAGCGGAGCAATTAAAATTGAGATAATTTATAACTTGAAGAATAGGTATTTGCACTAGCCAATAAAAGCAGACATTTATTTGGTGCTAATTATACTGAAGGGAAATAAGGTTGGAAATTGGTATACATTTTTGTATTTATTTGGAAGAAGGGACCAAGATCTGCGTAAGAGTTGTGTATGGCCTTTGTAGTTGGACTTGAGATCAGAAGGGACAGAGGAATTAAATCTGCATAGTCATGAATCTTGGGAGAAGAGCTAGAGAAATGTCTTCTCAAGCACCAAGAGAAAACCAAAGTTACCCCAATAATTCAGATTATCTGGGAACTCTTGTATGAAAGATAGGGAAACCAACACTAGCTCTGAAGATCAGAAGGAACCAAGTAGTTGAATGGCAGAAAACCCCTGTCAGAAAATGAAGGCACCTTATTTGCTGCAAATCAGGACAAATTTAGAGCATCTTGTGGAAACTGCGGGGAAGAGTTGATGTTTCTACTGGAGAAGGCGTATAAATTGAATTAATTACATAGTGCCATTAGTACTAATTAAAGATGTGCAATGCATCATTGGTATTTTCTTATTTAGTATGTACTCAGCTGCTCATTTTCTTTCAGTGAACACAGAAAATATTAATAAAGGCTTTCATAAAATCACTTTAAACTGTGGAATCCAATTTTTCAGTTACCATATAGCTGAAAGTGCTTGATTTTCTAATGTTCCTTTTATGGGAAAATTCTGAATTGCTTTCCTTTAATTGAGTGATTGCTTACTGCGTTTACATTGTTAAAGGACAGCTTGTTAGAGCTGTCACTAAGATATTTCTAAGCAGGGTTCTTTCACTCTGACTTTCCCAGAAGCAACAAAAACATGAGCCAAAACTACAATCCTAGGATTCCATGCCAAGTGATAGAGAAACAATAACTAATATGACACAAAAGCCTTAAAAAAAGACATAACACTGAAAAGAAGATGCACATGTAAGTAAGTCACTTAATTCAATATAGTAAGCTTTCAAGGAGATGATTGTACAATGTATAGTTGTGGCACAAAAGAAATAATACTTTATTCACTTTAAAGTATTTACTAAGCAACCACTGTTCCTAAAGCACTATGTTAGGCATGAGAGTGATGAGGGAATAAGAAAAAAAAAATTCTTGCACCTTTTCTTTGGGTAGGGATGACAATAAGCTCGCACAGACAAAATTTTTAAGGTCTTCACAAATGTTAGTTATGCTTAACTGCTTCCTAACACAAATCCCACTACCTAGGGGCTGGAGATTAAGGAAAGAGACAGAAAAGAATGGCATCTACCCACCCTTTCAGCCCAGAGAACTCTGCTTCAGCAGAAACAAAGATGTGTGGATACGGTGGGTCTGGCAGCTCGATCTCTGATGTACCAGAGCATTGCAAGGACACACAGCCAAATCACACCTACTTTTATCAGAGGTTATTAGCAGGGCTTCTGGAAAATATTTAACCAACAGGTTTGCATTTTACCAGCAGTATAGTTACTATAATCTCTCCTTGTTATCATGGATCATAGGTCAATAGTAGCTTTGAAACTAGTTATTAGCTTATAAAATCATATATTCCTCGATCTTTATCAAACATAGATGCCATTCCTCATCCAGAATATTTCTATGATGAGGAAGTTATTCTGCTACCTGGAGCAAAACATTCTAGTAAGCTCTACTTACAATAGAATTGTAACAACAATGTGTATATTGCTGGCATCTGATTTCATTCAACACCAAGATTAATTGCCTTTCAAAGAATGTGTTGACTTTGCCACTACCTTAGTCAGTATTTACTTTGGAACCAATAATGAGAATCAAGACTTTAAAGATAGAGTTCAAAGCCTGCAGATTAAAGAAGCTTCAGACAGGGAGGAACTGAAATTATGTAAGAAGGAAACAGAAAAAGCACAAGTTGTCTTTTAGAGGCAACCATTTTGCTTTTGAAACCTGAGTCAGTATTCTTGGTGAAGCCAATGCTGGTCTGACTCTCAGAATTTTCTCAGAAAGAAAAATTAGGTTTAGCTGCCCAATTCAACGAATTGTGCAATGCATACAGCTTCTTCCCAGAGAAGAGATATCAGTGGGAGTAACATTTGCAATTCAGGTTTTTATTAATAGCATTCATTAAGCATACCAAATGTGTGGTATGCATGCCACTTCACACACATCACACAAACTGTCCTACACAACTTAGACTGGAAAAAAGTCTCTGCCAGCAGCTCATTATAACAGCCCGTTAACCACAGGCTCAGCTTATACTCGGGGAAATTAATACTCAGAAAGTTTACAATGACCAAGGACCATGCAAGGAACTGTAGAACCCCAAGCTGCTGTTACATAATCATTACCATAGCCATTGCTCTGTTTATGAATAGAGAAATACTGCATAGCTATGTTTCTCAAACATTACCTACGTCCAAGTCCCCTGAGGGTCTTACTGAAAAGGAAGATTTAATTCTGCAGGTCTAGTATGCACACCAGATTTTTGCATTTCTGACATACTTCTGGCATTTCCAGTACGGTTGTTGCATGACCTTGTGTGAGAGGCTGTCTGTCATTACGTTTTCTATGTAGTTTTTGCCTGCTCAGTGCCCTCAAGATCTCACTGGGTATAGATTTTGAATGAGTTGTAACATTATACCAAGTATTAAATCTGCTGCCAGTTATTGTGTTGTGAAGTAAATCTCAAGAGATTCACATGTAGGACATCTTTGTAGGAAAACTTTATGTATCTTCAGAACATTTGTCCTTTAATATCATTCCCACCACTGCTGAGACATATGCCAGGACTAAGGATGAAAGTTTGGCAAATAAAAAATACAGGGAGGTTAGGAACAGTTGTAACAAAACCTTTCAAATATGCTTTGAGTCAGTATTGAGATGTGTTTTTCAGAGATGCAATAGAGCATAGTGGCTGTTGGCTGGGACTCAGGTTTCCTGGATTGCAGAGGTTCTGCCTCTCCCGTGCAGTCATGTGAGCCGAGGTCCCAGCCCTCCAGGCCTCATGTTGCAGACCTATAAAAGGAATGGTTGGAGGTGATGATCCAGAAAGACTTCAATTCTAAACTTTTGTAGTTGGTAATGATTAGCATCTTTCATCTGGATGAAAATATGATGAAACTTTTTACCAAAGAAACTGAAAGCATTAATTTCCAGTTTCATTGCACTATGCTCAGATAATATGCATGGGATAATTTCAATTCCTTTGCATTTACTTAAGCATGTTCTATGGACTAATACCGGTCTATTTTAGAGGATATCTTGTGTACAACTGAGAAGAATGTGTAGTCTGATGTTGTTGGATGGAACACTGTAAATACCTACTGGGTCTATTTGTTCACAGATTTGGTTTCGTTCTGTCATTTCTTTGCTGATTTTTTTTTTTTGTCTAGTTGATGTATCTCTTTGTGGCAATGGGGTATTAAGTTCCCCTGTTACAACTGTGTTATTGCTTATTTTATTTTTCAATTTCTTCCAATTCATTAAAGAGAATTGTTTGTGCTTATATTGTTTTATCAATTTTGCATGCCAATATCTTATAATTTGAGAAATTACTTTGAAGATGACAATACACAATATATTAACCATTGTTGATTTCCTGTTATATTGCTACAAAATTCTGTATCATCATTTTTCCTCTTAAAAAAAAGAGAAAAAGAAATGGATAGTTATCTTCTCCATGTGGATAACCAAGAAGATTTTAATGAAAATGACCAGCAACATAATTCAATGAGTTGCTTCTCTCAGTTTGCTTATTGTTGCAGCAGAAAGAGTTATGGGTTAGGAGACAGTAGACAAGTTGTATAATATTGAGCAAGTTTCTGCACCTGAGTCTTGCTTGATTCCACCATCTATGAAATGATAGGATTGATGCTTTGTATCAATTTTGGTGGTAATGACCCATGTAGTCAAAGGAAACAGTTATAAAATTCTTGAACCTAGATTTCTATTTTCATTAGTTCCCCATATTTACCCATAATGAAGGGAGTGGGTTCCTAGCCACACCCACTACCTTCATGGATAGAGTAATTATAAACTGTACAATAAAGGCATCCTTGCTCTTCTAGTCTTCCTTTCTTGGTCCTTTGAATAGGAGGTGCAAGGAATGAATGAGTGAATGAGATAGTGTTACAACAAGATGCAGAAGAGACAGTCAGACTCACTGAGGTAAGCGTAGCCAGATTTCTCCCGCTGGTGGAATCAAGGTCTCTAACCGATGGAGTAGAAGCTACTGGCTAGAGAGGTTTTAGAAGGCATTTTCAGCCCCTGAAGTCTTTTTGTTGTTGTTGTTTTGTTTTGTCAGGAGTCAATCATGGGCCTAGTGCATGCTAGGTAAGCATTTTGGCCTTGAACTACATCCCCAGTCTGCCTCCCCCAACTCCTAATGGGCCCAAATTATCCTGAAAACAAGATGAGTCAAGAAAGGGTGTTATTAGCAAAGCCACAGTGGTGCTATGAACCCTGGGAGGGAAGAAAATGAGCAAATTTGGGATCCTCTTAAGTTTTCATTTCAATCCCTAATGCCAAGTTTTAATTTGAGTTGGGAATTGGGTTTAATCAGAAGCATTTCCATGGGGGAACAGAGCTAGTGAAATTAGAACTCACAAGCAGATGCTTCATTTGGTTTCAAGAGAAAAATCTAATCTTGTAGGGAGCCTGTGACCAACTGAGAATTGTGGGCAGATATAATTAATAGAATCATAGATGTCAAAATAGGAAGGCTCATCATAAATTAGCACTATCCTTTGTTTTGTGTTCTCAAAGGCAAACAGCTTGTTGAGAAGGGAAAGGAAAATTCACTACACCAGCTTCGGAAGCCACTGCCATCAGAATTATGCTGGCGCCAGGAAAATGCAGAAATCAATTCTAGGTCAGCATTTATTAAGAATGCACATTCTTAAACCGGGTGTGGTAGCACACACCTATAATCCCAACATTTGGGGAGGCTGAGGTGGGAGAATCAGTGAGTTTGAAGTCAGTTGGGCTACATGAGAAGAGCTTGTCTCAAAAAAAAAAAAAAAAGAAAAAAGAAAAAAAGAAAAGAAAAGAAAAAGAAAAAAGGCTTATTTTTTGGCCCCTTCATGCCCACAATTACTGTTCAGAGTGGAGCTGTATTTTTTACCAAGCTGCCCAGATGACTCTCAGACATTCTCAAGATTGAGAATTGAGCTTTGAGCAATTTGCAGTGTTCTCACTTCTACCTGAATAAAATTCAGTTTCCTTTCTTATATCACATTGTATGTTTTTAAAGAAAGAGGGAAGACAACCTATGATTAGACATTAGGGGATTTTGTAATGATTTTGGGGAGACATGCATTTGGGAAAAAATATCACACATGGGAGGAAAGGATGCAATGGGGGAAATATTTCTATCAAGGCTCTGTTCAGAACTAACATTGATTTAAGTGAATTTTTCAAAGATAGTGCAGAATCAAAACATCCCTTTTAAGATGTTTTTGTACAATGAGGAAATAGGATTGTTCTTTAAGGTGCATCCCCAGTTTAACTCCTCAAGCTAGAGAATACTTCTGGGGTGGTGGTAGTAGTGGTGGTGATGGGGAGTCGAAGACAGCGAAGCTCTTAAAGACATTTTTCAAGACTAGACCTTCTCAGGAGCTATTAGAGCATTCTGTGGGCACAGCCAGCTGTCTGGACATGCTTGTCCTTCCTGTTTCCTTCCACTCGCCGTGGAAACAGATTCCTGAAAAGAAGACATTCATTGAACATCCAGCTCCTTTCTCAGAGTCACACTGTGCTTCTTGAGGCAAAGGATTGTTGTGACAGTGGGGCTGATGAACAGATGTTTTTTCCAGTGAGGCTTTCCCAAGGATTGACAGTAATTTGCACACAGCGGCCTCATGGGAGTTGTGGAATTTATGTATTTCATAAGAATGAGCTGAGTCCCTCTCTTGGGACTAACAATACTAAGGAACACAGAAGGTACAGAATCCAATGCCTCTATTTTCTAAAAGTTTATAGTCTTGTCAGTGAGTTAAAGCAGATATAAATAAAGCAGAAAAGCAATACCAGACCTTATAAACTCTGGTGCTAATATGAATATTATTAAAAGCTCTTACATAGCACCAACCAATTTCCATCTCAAAACTCAGTTCAGATGACAAATCCTGTTTTTGAAAAGATTTTCTCCCAAATTGTATTAGGTAGGTTTTTGTTTTGTTTTGTTTTTCCCTATTGGTTCTCTTATGCCACATATTAATGTCTTAGTTACTTTCTTGTTGTCATAACAAAGTACCCAACAGCTGCAAGTTAAAGGAGCAGAGGTTTATTTTGGCTCACAGTTTGTAGAGATTTCAGTCCATAGCTTGTTCCAAGGCAAGGCTTTTATGCCTCAAGGCAGGGGCATGGTAGAATGGAAACAGTTCCTGATATGGCAGGCACAAAGCAGCAAGACTTCTTTTTTCTTTCTCTTTTTATTCCATCCAGGCTATAAGCCTATTGGCTGATACCACCCATACCCAGGATGGGTCTTCTTCTTTCAGTAAATCCATCATCCACACCCATAATGATGCTAAACCAACCAGTGGACTGATCCAGTATCACATGGCCATGATCTGGTCACTTCCAAAAGTCCACTTATGACACATGAGGCTTTATGGGGACATCAAGATATAAATCAAAACAATAAGCAAATCCAAGACTGGAAGAGAAGAAATAACTGACCTTGGCATGTTAAAGTGATAAATTATTGTGTCCAGCGGGCAAAAAGAGACAGGTTGTGTTCCCTAAAAGAACTGTACTCCTATTCCTACATGCTTGTTTTCTAATGTGAGGAATGCCCCTTCCACTGAGACCTCATGGCTGATTGTAGACAGAGATGAGGATACATCCAGCTTACAATCCTTTGAGTTTCTAGCAAAAAAGAAACAAATTCTGCCAAACACCTGAATAAACTTAGAAGTAGATGTACCCCAAGTGAGTCTACAGATGAGAATGCAGCTCAACCAACACCTTAATTGTAGCCCTGTGAGATCCTAAACATACAATCTAGTGAAGCCATGTGGCTTACATTTAAATCACAAGATCTAGGATATAAATAAACACTGTTTAAGCCATTACATTTGTGGGAATTTTCTGTTTAGCAAAAGGATACCAGTGCAAGCTGGTAAGGGGGACTTCAGTTTCCAGCTTTTGAGTTCTCCAGATGATGCCAACTAATTGGCATCAGAGACAAATTATCCCTAATGAGCCATGTCTAAAACATAGATTTGTGAATGAAATTAAAATTTTTACATGAAGTCACTAAATTTGGGGTTAATGTTTTATGCAGCCACAGTAACTGGAACAGGTACAGGCAATTTCCCTGTTCATAACTTTTGATGATGGTTGATACCTTCTTGGTGCTAATCACGTATCAATCTGTTTTTCTGGATTCTGGATTTTGGTTACCTTTATAGGGATTTCCCTGTGTGTCTCATAACTTTTGTGCTGTTCCCACCTTGAATCAACAAAACCACTCTTGGAGAACAGATAAAATTCATACAGAAATACTATACTCAGCCTTCATGCATATATATTACTTAATGCATCTATGTGTTTCCATATCTATTAGCTCCCAGTAGGTTAGTGCCTTTACAATTCTGAGTTTAACTGTGGATAGAAATGTTCAATTCATTAAGTGGAAATGAATGAGTGATATTATTTGCTGCATAAGACCTTTGTTGTTAAACAACATACAGTCCAGTACTAAAATACATGGCCCAATTTACAAATGCTATGAAAACAAGAAGGAAGTATCAACTTGGAAGTTTTCACAGAAAGGAGAAACTTAAATTTAATATTAAGGAGGATCCTTTTTTATTTGCATATGAGAAGAAGATGTAAGAAGGAATTTTGAACTAGAACAGAAGACAAAATTATATAGGGGTAGGGAATGGTGAGAAGACCAGTAATATTTTTTTTTTTATCAGTACCAGGGATCAAACTCACAACCATGAGCTTGCAAGGCAGGCGCTTATGCCTGTTAAGCTAAATCCCCAGCCTCAAGATGCCCAGTATTTTAAGGACCTCACAGAAAAGTCCTGGTCAGAAAATTCTCCACGGAGAAATAATAGCAACAGTCTGTTAAGTTATGTGGCTACTGGATTCCACAAATGTCCAATAATCTGCTTTTTTCCAAACCTATAATTGAGATACGTTTGACTAAGTATACAGATTTTTTTATTCATTGAAAGGATGAAATATTAAGTGGGTTATTTATTAATCTATACTATTAGGTTGCCATAAACTCAGGTGTAACTAACCACACAGAGCCAGACTCAAGTGAAATTTCAATTTGCTATTAGGTAGATTAATTTAATGTGTGAAGTAAGGTCTACAAATTGTAAAGTCAGGTTAGAACACTTAGATTGTCTAAGCATTGAGAAGACCTGTGAATAAAGTTGAATGTTATGACTTCTCATTCCTCCTGGGACTGAAGGTTCATGTAATCTCAGGTATTATGATGCTGATAATTCTGACCTCACCAGAGTTGGTTAAAGTATAGTGAAACTAGTAGCCATGCATATTAACTTGGAAGTTCTGAGTTGCCTGGTTGTTATGGCAACAAATACTGTGCATCTTATGTCGGAAGTTTTCCAGGATATAAAAAGGAACCAAGTCCACTATGGAATCCAGATATGTTTAGTTTAGTGACAAAGCAAAGTGTTTAACATAGGCACACTGATGCCTCACAGGCCTCATTTTGTGAGGCAGGAAATCTCATTCATCACTGGGAGGAACCTGGAATGCAGTGGCAGGACCTGCACCAGGTTTCTGAGTCAAGGACAAAGGTACTTTTATTAGAATAACCCCCTTGTCAGTCACTGAAGTCTGAATTATGCAGTAGAAACAACCCCAAAGCTCAGTGGCAAAGAATATTTGTGACTCAGATAGTTTATTTGGTATGGATCACTCAAAGGTCTCTGTTCTGCTGTATCCTCACATAAAGACAAGGGGTGAAGGAAGTTCCCTCTCCATGTTTCTAAGATTTCCAAGATGGTCAAGATAGAAAAGAAGAAGAAGGAGGAGGAAGAGGAAGATGAGGAGGAGAAGGAAGAAGGGGAGGAAGAAGAAGAAGAGGAGGAGGAAGAGGAAGAGGAAGAGGAAGAGGAAGAAACTGTAGTGTCAGTCTCTGACCTAGTTTTTGCTTAGAAGTGACAGACATCACTTCCAGTGACATTACATTGGCCAAAGCAAGAAATGTGGCAAAACTAACTCCAAGGATACAAATCCTACCGTATTTCTGGAAGAAAGGCCTATAAAACTGGGTGAGGAGTTTCAGAGACTAACACATCAGTATTTGCCAGTGTGCTTGTATATTTTCAGCACTTGGCCTTGGGAACTTCTTCTCACAACAACTTCTTTGTTGTGAGAGATGGGCCTGGTTGTTGTAGGATATTTAGTAGCACCTCTGAAATCTACTCACTTGCTCCCAGTAGCATCCCCTTCATAGACTGTGACAACCAAAACTGTCTCCAGATATTGCCAAAGGGTCCCTGGAGGACAGAGGACAAAACTGTCTCTCATTGAGAACCACTGGTTTATAATAATGTATGCCAGAGCCTACACCCTTTTAGACTTTGAAGTTCAACTGCTAAGACCTTAGGTCATTGTGTAACCCTGAGTAATGACCTTGAAAAGGCCCATTGGGGGTGTTACTCCATACGTAAAATGAAGGTATTGGTTGTATTTCTCTCATAATGTTATCGAATTTGAAGAAGGCAATGAGACACATGCTTACAATAGCACCTGACATACAATAAAATATATAAAAATAAACTTCAGACAAAATATGCTCTTTCTTTCAGAGCAGCCTGTTATCTGCAACCAAAGTCCTAGTTTCACGTTTATGTTTTATATCACACCAAATATGCCATTTAAACAAGCCAACTGTCAATATTGTACATGAGTTACATGTGACGAGTCTTTTGTAACACAGAGGTTGCCTTGGCCAAGAACTATCTTGGTCAATTCTGTAGGGTTAGAAATAAAAAGGAGTCAGGGTAACTAATGAAAGGGACTCAATAGACATATTTAATGTTTTGCTTCCGTTCTTTTCTTTCATTTGATGATATGGGAAATATATTTTTGGTGAGAAAGAATTCAGAGTCTGTTTTTCTTTATTTGAAGGCTTGGTCAGAGCAAAGTGCCAATAAGAATTAAGTCAAACGTGCCTGATTCTTATAGGCTTAGAACTTAGGACAGATCACTGCTCCCAACATGTCAGCCTGAAATGGAAGGGCAGGAGTTAAAGGCTGCCTCAGGGGCGAGGGGACCACAAGAAGGCCACTTGAAAGTCTCCTGCAATTCAGTTCTGCAAACTTTTTCTCCATTTGTGTGGCACTGTCTAGCAACAAGCACCAGGTTGACCCATAGTAAATGTTCAACAAATGTTTGTACAGTTAAAGGCACTATGCTTTGGACCAAAAAGTTTTGAGGAGAGGAGGAGGAAAGAAGACTGTTTTACCATCTGGAATTACACAAGGATGGGAGACATATACATCTATTTTTTTTCTGCCTCTCAAAACCTCATAAAAATGAGTAAAGGGATTTTTAAAAAGACAAACTCATAGGAACAGGGATTATAGGAGAGGAGACAACAGTAAAAACATTTATGGAAGTTGACAAAATGGCTGGTGAAGGAAGTTGGCAGGGCCAAACAAGCTGAATTCTAAGCTAGTACTGGGCAAAACAGAAGTACAACCTGCTATAATTATAGTACAGAATTAATGGCTCAAAGGCCCCAAATTGGTGGCTCCAGAATCTTCAAACTTGATGATTAAAAAGATATTGTGAAAGAAAGGAGACTTACCTTAAAGTATGCTTCAAAATAATCAGTCAGATAGAGTACCTAAGAGAAGGTGTGGGAGTGGAGAAAAATAACCTCATGCATACTGAATGATGCAGCCCTGGACTTTTCCTTTCCCAGGATAGCAGAGGACAGCAGCCGGGCCAAAATTCTCCTGGCAGGAACCTGAGAAAGTCTTCTGTGAAGACTCTCACTGGGTAAGGAAATACTAAAAACTGCAAGTAAGATCAGGTTTCGCCACCAGATGGTACAGCCAGGTGATTTTATGGTGACGTTAGTTACTGACAGATTTTCAGCACATGCCTGTTGCTTTCTAAGAACACTTTCTTCCTCAGATTTGACATATGAGTTGACAACCAAGGATTACTGGCTGCCAAGGAAAACCTCAAGATAGCTACCAAAGAAAATAAACAGAAAGGTACAACTTGTAGGAAATAGAAAAAATGCAGGTAGAAGAAGTTTTTTAGAAAAATCTACCAAATATTCTTAGATAATGAAGATACTGCATCCATTAAATTAGAACAGGATGTTATACAAAGGGGGCCCTTGGGGGAACAAAAACACCTGTTAGAAGTTAAAAGTATGAGGACATAAATTAAAAATTTAATAGAAGATGTAGAAAATATAGCTGAAGAATTTCCCGGGAAGTGGAGCAAACAAAAATAGATGCAAAGGGGAGAAAAATGTTAGAACAATTTTCAATCAGTACAGGATGTCTACCAACAAAAACACTAGGGAAAGAAAACAGAAAAAAGGTGGGCAGTGGGGAATCCTTAAGCAGAGGATGTAGTTTAGCGGCAGAGTGCTCGCTTAGCATATGCGAAGGCTTGGGTTTGATCCCCAGTATCATAAGGAAAAATATTGTCAATGAAAAAATTAAAGAAAATTTCTTAGAATCGAAGGATATGAATTTTCAGCCCAAAAGGGCCCATCAAGTGCTCGTGAAAATAAGCCTACAATTAACACATTACTACAGGAAGTACAAAAATAGTTGGGGCAAAGATTAACTCAAAAATTTTCTGAGGACAGAAGCTGATCACAATTAAAAGAACAGGAATGACAATATCTTGTATTTCACAAAGGCAACATTAGGAGCTAGGGAAATATGGGACAATAGTTTCACAATTTTAAGATAAAGTGAACTTTTAAACCCATAGTTACGTTCTTAGTCAAATCATCAGTTAAATTTGAAGATGAACAAAAACACTTTCAGAATGTAAGTACCGGGGCTGGGGATTTAGCTCAGTGGCTTAAGCACCTGCCTGGCAAGCGCAAGGTCATGAGTTCAATCCCTGGTACCAAAAAAAAAAAAAAAAGTAAGTACCTCTCATGGACCATTTGTCTGGAAAATTCTAGTGCTATCTTATCTAATGTGGTAGTCACCTGCCACTCCTATTTAAATTTACATTTATTACAGTTAAATAAAATTTAAAAGTTCATTTTTCAGTCATAGTGTCCACATTCAAATATTCCATAGCCACATGTGGCTTGTGGGAATCACATTGGTATATGTAGATAAAAACATTGCTACCAAATCTTGAAGACACAAGGGTAGGCAAAAATTTCATGAATAAAACTCAAACCGAATGGGAAATACTTCAAAGAATCAACAACTGGGATCTCATATTACTAAAAAGTTTCTGTGCTTCAAAAGAAATCACCAACAAAGTGAAAAGAAAACCCACAGAATGGGAAAGAATTTTAGCCAACAGTCCCTCAGACAAAGGGCTTGTATCCAGAACATATAAAGAACTGAAAAACATCAAGCCCCCCAAATTCAAAGACTGTCTCCAAAAATGGGCATCAGAGATGAACATACAGTTCTCAAACGAAGATATACAAATGGCAAATAAATACATGAAAAAATGTCCACCATCACTGGCCATTTGAGAAATGCAAATTAAAACAGCATTGAGATTTCATCTCACGCCAGAAAGAATGGCTGCCATCAAGAAAACAACTGATAACAAATGTTGGCGAGGATGCGTGGAAAAAGGAACACTTCTCCACTGTTGGTGGGAGTGCAGACTGGTGCAACCACTGTGGAAATCAGTATGGAGATTCCTCAAAAAACTAGGATTGGAAGTTCCATTCAATCCAGCTATTCCCCTCCTGTGTATTGTCCCAGAAAAATTGAAAAGGTCATGTCACAGAGATATATGTGCACCATGTTTATAGCAGCACAATTTGTGATAGCTAAATATTGGAAACAACCAAAATTCCCATCAACTGGAGAGTGGATGAAAAAAAAAAATACGGTATTTTTATACAATAGAATACTACTCAGCTATAAAAAAGGTTGATCTTGAGGCCTTTATAGGTAAATGGAGGCAACTTGAAAACATCCTCATTAGTGAAATAAACAAGACTCACATTATTAAACATCACATTATCTCTCTAGTGTAAAAAATAATAAAAACTGACAGAATAATGGGATATAAAAAGTATAATAGATATTGTGAAAGTGAAAGGAAAGGAAAGTGCTCTAAAGAGTATAACGGTATGTAATGTGTAAGACAGATGACCATATTACTGAATTTCCGTTGGAACACTGAACAGAAGATTTACACTGTCAATGTTTGTCTAGCCACTATTTATGCTTCAATTTTGTGACTTTGGCAACTATTTTTTTAAGATGACAATGAATAATGTATCAACTTGCGATTCTATGATGATAATTTTTTTAAAATTCGGTATTGTTATACCCTTCGTTTTGGCTTTTCTATTTGCTGTAATTTGCTTTTCTTTCTTTTAAAAAAAGAATAATATGCAATATAACCACCATTGTTAAATTTCTTTTACTCTGTTTTGAAAAACCTATATATATTGTTATTGTTTTGAGTTTGCTGTTGTTGTTTATGTCTTGTGCTTTTTGTTTTAATTTTCTGACTTTTCTCTTTTTAAAATAAAAAATAAGAATAAAATATGTATACTTACCATTAAAAAAAACATTGCTACCGCAGCAGAATTTCTACCAGATACCACATCTGAGACTGTGCTCCACCAAAACAAGTGGCAAGTTACTGAAAATGATATGTAATTTTTGTGTGTGTATATATATATACCTATGCACACAAAATATATGTGGATCATACTGCCTTTTGTCTTTTTTTAAATCTGAAAGTTTCTGAACTCTGAAACATGTTTGCCCTCGGAGTTTCAGATAAAGGATCATGGTAATGAAAGTACAATCTAGTAAAGAGTAAGATGGTACAGCAAAAAGTATTAGAAAGAAAGGTGTCGTTTTCCTCCTAATTAATCAATAAACTTTCCCTAATTGGAATGGAGAGTTCTCTCTCTGGGACTTGACAAGCCAAACTTAAAACGTATTTGTAAGGGGAAGGGTCAAATATGGGAAAGGTAGGTGACATTTAGAAGAATGAAAAGGAAGGGTTTGACTTAAGAGATAATGAAGCTTTTTTAAAATGCCACAATAGTCATGGTAGGAACAGGTGACTAGATGAGTAGAACAGAAGAGAAGGCCAGAGTCATTCTCATGCTAGCTACCTGATAAATGACACAGATGGTGATAAAGTAATGGGGAAACATTTTAAAATTAATAAATGACAGATAAATGGTGTTGGAGATCTATTTTTAAGCAATAAATAGTGCTGAGACAACTGGTTATTCATGTGGAAGAGAATAAAATTAGGGCTGTGCCAAAAAACCAGTCTGAAAGAGATTAAGATCTAAATGAAAAAGTAAAAATTATTTCAAAAATAGGAGAGTGCCTTTAAGGCTTTACATCAGGGAAGACTTTCATAAACCTTGAAAAATGCAGGAAGAAATACTGATAAAATTCAACTACCTAAAGTCAAAACTTCTACTCTGTCATAAAGAAGGACAGACGTGAGTCATTTGTAGGAAAATGGATGCATCTTTAAATTGCAACGTTGAGTGGAATAAAGACACACAGGCTTAAACATCACATGGTTTCTCTTATATGAGATACCCAAAGTATATATAGATAGAAAAATAAAAGATCTTTATCAAAAGAGAAGGGGATCAAGACATGAAGGAAGGGGAGAGGAGAGGGAAAGGAAGAGGATGAAAATGGAATTGAGATGTGTTATGTACAGGTACCAACTCCCCACAAGGAATGTAATCACTATGTACAGCAAATGTACATTAAATTTGAGGGAAAAAACCCTTCCATGCAACAAAGGAAGCAATAAAGGAAAGGGATAAGCCTTAAAATGAAACATACCTACTTGGAAAGCTGAGGCAGGAGAATTGCAAATTTGAGACCAACCTGGGCAATTTGGCAAGAAGACATCTCAAAATAAAATTTAAAAGGACAGGATATAGCTCAGTAATAGAACATTTGTCTAGCATGTATGAATCCTGGGTTCTTAGTACTAGGGACAAGCAATTCACAGAAGAAATACGAATGGCCAATAAATGTATGCAAAGATGTACAGTCTCACTGATAACTGAAGAAGTGTTAAAACCACAAGAAACTGTGGTTCTGTTCTTGACAGACTGACAAATATTAAAACAACTGCTAAAGTCAAGGGCTGGTGAATTTGTAGAACAATGGCCATTATCATATGCTGGCAATAGGCCTATAAATTAGCACAATCACTTTATAAAGGAACTGGTAACACCTTTAAGGTTGAAGATGAGCACTTTCTGCAAGTCAGAATGTCCATGCCCAGGAGTCTGCATCAGTGTCAGAGAAGCTAGCAACCATGAACCTACAGAGAAATGTACATCTGGTCTCTGCAGCATTGTGGGCAATGACAGAAAAACTAGCAACAAACCAGGTTTCCCTCCATAGGAAATGGATTCATTAGCTCTGGTTGGTCATATAGTGAAATACTGTATCACTGTTAAAGGTAATAAACTAGGACTTCAGGAATCAATATGGATACATTTCACATGTTGAGGCATCATTTATTCAGAAAAATACATGTACCATTCAAAAAGGTAAAAATTTTCACAACTATATGTACAATTTATCCTTTATAGATATTTATGCATCAGCATCAGATAAAATTATAAAGACATGAATGAAATAATGAGCCTCAAATTCAAAGTAGCAGTTACTTGTGGAAGGAATATGATATCACAGAATATATATATATAAAGCATTTTATGGTACATATGAAATGTCTCTCAAAGACTCAGGTACTGAGGGCTTGATCCCCAGTGCAACCAAGTTTAGAAGTTGGGCCTAGTGAGACGATCAGATCATGAGGGTGCTGAATGGGCTCTTAGGAGGCAGTTGGAGGAAGTAGGTCATTGGAGTTTACTTTTGAAGGGTACATCTTGTCCTTAGCCCTTCTCCTCTGGTTCTTTTCTCTATGTTTGCTCCTCAGCTGTCATGAAGTGAGTAGCTTTGTTCTACCACACCCTTCCACCGTGATATTTTGCCTCATTTTAGGCCCACACAATGGAACCACCTAACCATGGACTGCAACATCTAAAACCATGAGCCAAAATAAAATGTCCTCTTTCAAATTTTCTCAGACATTTGGTCCCAGTGGTAACAAGCTGACTAGTACAGTATTTCAACTATTGTGAGTATGTGTGTGTGGGTGGGTGTGGTAAGTAGCAGTTTTAGGTTCACAGCAAAGCTGAATAAAAGATAAACAAATTTCCCATATACCTCCTGATCCTACAAACTCACAGCCTACCCTACTACAACTCTTCATAGTAGACTGTTAGATTTGCTACCTCAGATTACAACTAATGACCTTACATTGACTCATCACTACCAATAGGCCATAATTTGCATTTGGGCTCATTTTGGTTTTTTGTATTCTAGGATTTTGGCAAAGTATAATGATATACATCTTCCATTAAAGTACCATAAAGGTAGTTTCATTGCTCTAAAAATTTCCTGTTGCATTTTATTAGAGAGAGAGAGAGAGAGAGAGAGAGAGAGAAGAGCAACTAGTTTAGCTTTGTGGCGGAGTATTTGCCTAGCGCAGCTGAAGTCCTGGGTTGGCTCTCCAGCACAAAATGAAATAAAATTTATACATGGTAAAATATTAAGGTCTGAGAATTGGGTTTATAGTACACCTGTTTAATAATCACTTTTCTAAAGTTTTCTGAATGTTTAAAATATTTAAGACTAGAAAAAGATCATAGAGGTCTTAGGTGAGACTTTTAAAAAAATACATCTATATTATAGACACACATTCAGTTTGAAAAGTTTTCTATCATCAAAAACAAGCAGATGCAACCATTCGCCTACCTCTGTCATAGTCAGCGTTTCATTGACATTAGTTTCAAACTGATTTCATTGACTGAAGAAACACAGGATCAGGGCTGGGGATTTAGCTCAGCGGCATAAACACCTGCCTTGTAAGTGCGTGGTCGTGAGTTCAATCCCTGGTACCAATAAAAAATAAAAAAAATAAAAGAAATAAATATAGGATCATTTCATGTGGGCTGCCCTGTGCCCTTTGTTCTCACTCCCTCAGAAACTGAGGCCTACGACTGGCACGTGGATGGATGGAGGGTCCCTGGGAACTGGTCTTTGCTGGAGGGGCAGCTCCACAGCAGAACTCTTCCATCCTGAGTCAGCAAGTGCTGCATTCTCAGTCCTCCAGTGTGACTGCTGAGTAGGGTGACTGATACCATTGGAATAACCAATCCTCTCGCTTGTTTCTCCTCATTACTTTTTAACTACAGGTGTCCTCAGGAGAGTGCAATTTAGTGGGCTCAAAAAAGTTCCTTAAGCAACTGAATTCTCAAGGTATAAAGGAATTAAAATTATGTAGGAATAAGACACTACTAGCCTTACCTTCACCATAAAATCAAAATGTATGACACAAATGGACCTAATTCTTCTCTGAGAACATAATATCAACTATGGTATGACCAGGCCAATTTAGGGGTACAGTGGTAGTGGCACAGTCCTCAATAGGTTTTAATGAAACATCTGAAGCACTGGTGAAATTAGCTTGTTATGGCTGAAATGGGAGAGACATGGAGATTGAGAACAGATACAAGCAAGCTTTACTGGCTGGTGGACAGCGGTCAGCAAGCAGCCAAGACCCTGACCCTGAGGCTTTGTTCTCAGGGGTTTTTATACATTTAACAAGTTCCTTAGTAACTATAGTAACTATCTTTCTGCCCTTGGAATTTTACAAGGATGCCATAAGGTTTTTCCCAAACATCTGGGTCATTAGTCAAACAGGATGTGGGCAGGGGTCAGCATGTCTGTTAGTTGATATAACTATTTGTTTCTTCCTTGTGATTTTTGTTGTTGTTGTTGTTGTTTTGTTTTGAGACAGTGTCTCACTATGCAGTTCAAGCTAGCTTTGAACTGACTTTGTAGTTAAGGCTGGTCTTGAACTTGCAAGGATCCTCCTGCCCCAGCCTCCTGAGTGCTGGGATTACAGGCGTGTGCCACCAAACCCAGCTATCCCATGGGGATTTTATGGCTAATTTAGAGGGGGTTGTGAGGTGTGAGTTCATCCAAAGGTTAACTACAAACTAAAATAGAGTCCTAAAACAAAATGGAGGCACTTTTGCCACCTCAGCTGAGGTCTGGGCCTACTCAGACACAAATTCCTTAAATAACAAAATACCAAATTGTTTTTAAGAAAAATCTCTAGAATCCATTCAAAGTCTGTTTGAAACCAACTTTTCAGGATAGGACATGTGTAAAAGATCTCAGCTCCTTGGCTCAATGATCTTTTGATATCACAAGCTCAAAATTCCTTGGGTAGAATGTAAGTTCACCCTGAAAGCAAAATTCAACCTGTGAAGAGACATGATGACCATCTATACCTGTGAAAATAACCCTAAAGTGTTCCCTTCTTTGCCATCTAATCATCAAGCAGGTCTTCCTTCCCTTCCTATGAATTCCCCCATACTAACTGATGCGGGAAACAGATCTGAGCTTTCGTATCTCCAGTATTCTTGGCAGTGGCCTTCAATAAAAGTCTTTTATTTATTTTTTTTGACAGAGTCTTGCTATGCTTGCTATTGAGGCTAGTCTTGAGCTCACTGTGTAGCCCACGCTGGTTTTGAATTTGCAATGACCCTCCTGCTTCAACTTCCTGAATGCTGGGATTACAGGCATGTGTCACAACGCTCAGCTAAAGTCTTTTTTCTTTTTATACAAGATCTTGGTGCTATATACTGGCTTCCCTGCCAGTGGGGCAGTGGGCTTTTGCTAGCAATCATCAGCCCCTCTGCCTCTCTGCCACAGTCCTTAAGGTCTTCCAGGTCACAGGATATGTGCTTTGGAATCGGTGTGGCTTTGAAAGTGGTCTTAGAGAAAGCAACTTGAATGGCCACAAAGTGCTAGGCAGGAGCAGATTTATGAGAGGTGATAGATGGAATAATGACCTCATCCCCCAAAGATGTCTGAGTCCTAATCCCTAGAATTTGTGAATACATTATCCTATATGGCAAAAAGATCTTGTGGATGAGACTATGGATTCTGAGTTGAAGAGATGTCTCTGGATCTCTAGATAGAACCTAACTGCAAATACAAGTGTCATATGGTGGTGGTGGGGGACAGGAGATTGGACTACAGAATGAGTGTTACAAATGATAAAAACTTCATCAACCACTAGGGCTTTCAAGATAGAGGAAAGGAATGCAAGGAGACCTGTAGAAACTGGAAAAACAAGGAAACTGCTCCTCCTCTACAGCCTCCAGAAGAGATTCAGCTCTGCTGACATCTTGAGTTTGGACTTTTTTTTTTGAGTTTGTACTTTTGACCTCTGTAACTATAAGAAAATAATTGTGTTGCTGTAGACACTACATGTAGTTGGTATCCATTGGTAACAACAGGGTTAAACCCTTAGCAGCCAAACTGCTTTGGTAAAGCGAGCCTGCCCAGATCGTGCCAAGCAGTCCTAAGACAGTATGACAACAATGACCAAAACTGCACAAAATAAACACAACCTTTGATGTAAGATTCTTTCATTCCTCCAATGAGCCCTGTCCCATCTTCTCTAAAAGTTAATGTACATAGACCTTCTTATCTGAAGCTAGAATGCCTTCTGCGAGGCCAAAGGAAATGGTCAAATTGTCTCTTTAAACATGTAATTTTAGATAAAATGCATTGCTTTCACAAGACTTACCAAGGTGTCAGATGTTCTGGAAAAGGACGTTCTTTAGACAATCACATTTGTTACCTAGACTCTTTTACTACATTCTCAAACCTTTACAAAAACTTTCACCCTTGTGGTACCATTCCTGTCTTGGAACCTCATCCACTGTCTTACACTGGCCTGAATAAACTCTTATCTTTACTCTTATCCTTGCCTGGATAAATTCTTTTTAGCACTCTTATCCCTGGCTTTTCTATGACTTTTCTTAGGGCACTAAGTTTGTGGTCATTTGTTATAAAAATGTTATGAGCTGAAGTCATCCCATTCAAATCCAAGTATTGAAGTTCCAACCCCCAGTACCTCAAAATATGACTACTTTGGAGATAGAATCTTTCTGGTAAATTGAGGCAATTTGACTGAGCCCTAACCCATATGATTGGTATTCTTATAAGAAAATCAGGTTAAGGATGCAGAATTGCACATACACAGAGCAGATGCCATGGAAGACACAGCACAAGCAGGTCCATCTGCAAGCCAAGGAGACAGGCTCAGAAGAAACCAAACCTGCTAACCTCTATCTTTCAGGCTTGTAGCCTCCAGAACACAGAGATAACATAGTGCTGTTGTAAAACCACTTACCTACCTATGGCATCTTATTATGGCAGCCCTAACAAACAATACAAGATGCCCCCCTAAAAACCCAAAACAAAACAAGATGCTCCAACTAACTGTCCATCTCCTTAGATTACACACTGAACAGACAAGGCATTTCACATGAACGTGAGCATTCATCAGTTTTCAATATCTGGACAGTGATGGAGGATATGGGGTGCCCTCCACCCACAACCTACAAAG
>PVJX010025039.1:0-27402 GCA_004027295.1 Dolichotis patagonum | reverse complement strand
TATTTACTAAAAACCTTAGAAGTGGGAAAAGCCAGTATTTTGAATCTTACATCGCTTTGCTAAATTAACACTAGACATAGAGCACTGTTTTGTGCTAGTGTTTATGGACCTCGTGGGCCGGGGGAGCGCTTGTGCAGCTGAAGGGAGGCAAAGAACTACGGAAGTTGTAGAAAGATAGTTTCATTGTTGCTCCCGTGTAGCCAGTTGCTTTTTCCTGGTAATGGAGTAGTCAAAGCTCAGATTTTTGTAAGTAATTTGCATGCTATTGCTGTACTGAGACTAAATCATGATTCGTGAATCTAGGAAGTCTTTATTGCATGTGCTCTGTGCTTTTAACTTTTGCTAGAAATAATTTAAGCTTTATTTTGAAAACTACTTCCTGAATGTGGAGAGGCAGAGAGGAGACTCTGAGCTGGAATTACAGAGCAAATTACCATGACTCAATAAACCGTATTAGCTTTGAATTAAGCCCACTGTAACAATTCTGATCTGTGGCAAGTATTGATGTGAGTTATTTTTGTGGTTTGATACTAGGCACCTGCGGGTAGAAAAAGTACAAAGTTTTTCGTAAACCACTGTAGTTATCAGAATATTTATTTGCAGGTAGTCAAATAATTCATAAGTGACAAAAAGCATCCGCTGTTAGTGGTGACTTAAGCCAGAGAAAAATGAAATTAGTTACATGTTTCCGCTGAAGGTAGTAGAAAGTTCTGTTAGGAGGATACTGTTTGGGCCAGTCTTGGTGAGTTAATGTGGTGCAGAATTGCTGGCAACACTGGTTTCTCCAGCTTTGTTTGTTGCTCCCAGATGTCCCCATTTGGAGATGCCAAAGATAGCAACCACTGGGGGTCAGACAGCTGTGAATCCTGGCTTCCCAGACATGTGATCTTGTCTTCACTGGCAGAGTCATTTGCAAGCCATTTGCAGCCTCCTCCTAGCCACTGGCCAACTTCAGTGTTCTCTACTGATTCTTTGCATGTTTGCATGTTGCAGTTCATTTCACCAAATTATGAAGTAGCATTTATGACTTTACCCTAAAGAAGAAATTTTCTTCCAGAGCACTTCAGGGCCTACTCTAGGTTTTTGAATTAGTTTTTGAAACCATCTTTCAACTAAGTGGGGAGGCCAGTAATTTGGAGGTCTTCTTTTTTTTTTTTCCAGCTGCTCCATTAAATGTTTTCAGCTATAATTTATATAACTAGTAAGTCTCACTGATTAAATCTCAGTATGAGATGTAAGCAATAGCAGTTACATTCCTGACAGGGAAGCTAACTAAAGCTCAAGGATACTAAGTCAAGAGATACCAAAATAAACCAGGGATCAGTCACCCAGCCGGAAATAGAAGTCTTGTCGAGAATGGGGATCCTGTGATACGATCCATACAGCCTCTTTTCCTGGTCAGACTTAAATGGTTGGGATAACAATGCATAAAGAAATGATAAAACTGTAAAACACTCCTAGAAGAATGGTTTAGGAGTCTCTGACCATGCATTAGTAAACACTAGCACCTTGTTTTTTTCTGCAAAGGGTAAGAATTTATCTCTAAGGCTCTTTTACTCTGTGGCTTGTTCTATTTTTGCTTTTTAATTTTATTATGTCAAGTTGCTTGTTAGGAATGCTCTGTGAAGTATATTTTGGAATTCAGTAATGCCAGTATCTTAAGTGCTTCACTCATATCTTAAAATACTCAGAGAATTGTATTCCTGTTAATTGTTTCACAGTAAACAAAACACTTTTCTGTTTTAACTGTGAAAAAAAATTTAGCCCTTGATTTTTGAGCTCAGTTGTGTTTCTTAGCTAGAGTTTCTGAAGCACATTTTCCACAAGTACCAGTAGGTGGTAGGTATTATTAGGAAATTGTTAGGTTTGATATTTTATAGGAGGGTTTCAGATGCTTAGTCAATCACGGATACTTTTTTTCAGATCTGTAGATGTATTACCCCCAACTCAGTTTCTTCTCTTAATTATAGTCGTCTTCCCTCCATAGCTACTATGATTAGCCTTTTAAAATAACAGGCTAACAGGAAGTAAATATTGTGGGCCATTTCAGCCAGGTGCAATATTTATTGCATTGACTTTCAGGAGTTCAAGTAGATGTCACCTTGGGGGTTTTTACCCTCAATCTTACATATATATTTGAAGTACCTCAAATTCTTTTAAAAAAATAGGCTTAGATCCTCAATAAATATTCTAGAAGTTCTAACTTTGTAACACAAGTCCCTGACTTCTAAACCTGGTAATGGATATTGAATAGAATTCGTTCCTACCTTGAAAGTTTTCAGTCTACTGAGGAAGTCAAAGATGTAAACAAATGTCATAAATGTTCTGATGGAATACAAATAGTATCCAGCAAGACACAGAGGAAAGAGGTTGGGTCTCAAGAAAATGTTTGCATTGAGTCTTGAGAGAGGCTTAGAGGGGGTATGGGAAAGGTAACACAAGGGAAGACTTGATAAACAAGAACTTAACAAGGGCCCAGCTCCAACTTTGCCACTGGCTAACAGCATGATTTTGGGTATTGGCCTTCAGTGTTGTTATGGGTAAAACATTGTGTCAACTTGAGAAGTTTAGAAGTTTAAGAGACTCAGCAGGGAGCCAGGATCCTTCTTTGTAAACACCCTTATCCTGTGAAAGCTAGGGCACCGAGACTTTATGAGTGCTACCTCTGCCTTAGGGGTGCCAGGGTGACCTGCATACACTGTAAGGGAGGAAAAGAGGCTTGCTCTTCACCCTTTTTTGTTTTGGCTGCTTTTGCCTGTTGCTGCCTTGAAGTGTTGCCTAGGCCACCCTGCCTTGGAGCCAGCTGATTATGGACTGAAACCTCCACAAACAGTGCACTAAATAAACCTTTCCTTCCTTCATTTTGGGTGTCAGATATTTTGGCCCAGCTGCGAGAAAAACGTAACCAAGACAAATGTCCTTCATTATTGGAAAAGATGGCACTCAAGTCAGGCTGATTTAGTCACTTTCTTCTTGCTGGGACAAAATACCTGATGTCTACAACTTGAAGGAGCAGGTTTATTTTGGCTCCTAGTTTCAGTCCATGGTCTACTGTTTCCAAAGCAGATGCAGGATGCAGAGGGGCACAGCAGAAGAACAGGTACTTATGCCGTGGCAGCCAGACCAGAGGAGCTGGGGGACAAAATATACCCCTCCAGGCCACACTGCTTCCACTCAGACCCACCTACATTTAGCTCTGACCTCATCAATGACTGAATCCACTGAGGAGTACCACATTCAGTCACTTTCCACACATAGGAGAATTTGGAGGGAAATTTTAGATAATAAACCACAGCAATAACTAAAACCTTTACAGAACAGCAACAGCGACAACCCCAGTATCATCACTAGCTTCCTTATGAAAAGAGATGACCTTGAAAAAGAACTTTTTTTAATCATGGAATTTTTCTTTCTAGAACCTGCTTTTTATTTTAATTTTTAATTTTTTTTTTTTTTTTTTTTTTTTTTTTTTTTTTTTTTTTTTTTTTTTTTTTTTGTACCAGGGATTGAACTCGTGGCCTTACGCTTGCCAGGTGCTTGTGCCACTGAGCTAAATCCGCAGCCCTAGAACGTGCTTTTTATATAATTAAATGGCCACAAGCTCTCTGGTGTGCTCGAGGGACATCTTACTATGGGCCTTTTTTTTCTTTTTAAATTTATTCAGGCTTCTCAGTGTTGATGTTTTGCTGTCATCAACATTTATGTAAACCTCAACATAAAATACTTATTACATAAATGACCACAGTCTTAGGGAACCAGGTAGTGTCCAGGCATCAGGCAGGATTACTTTCTATGACCTTAAAAAGCTTGCTTCAATCCCGGCCAACCTCTCAGGGCTAAAGAATCATTTGAGGATAAGGTCACATGCCATCTTGAAGGAGACTCTGAAATAACAATGTTAAAACCTCATGCAATTATGATGGTTCACAATATTTCCTTCTTTTTGAATCTTTAGGGCCACAGGCTGACTGCCTTAGTTTTGTCCTTATATTCTTTATTCCTAGTCTTCTTGCGCAAAGAATTTGAGGCATCTGCCATTATGTGAAAAGTGTGATCCAAGTGGCAAAAAATTAAATCAATTATGTAATGAAGACTAGACCCAGACAAAATAGAGTAGAGTTAAAAAGTCTGGGGAGAGGCCAGGGAGTTAGCTTAGTGGCCTAAGTGCTGCTTGGCAAGCTCGAGGTTGTGAGTTCAAAAAGAAGTCTGAGGAGAAAAGAGCATATACAAACGAGCAGGTTGCAAACACCTATGAGGTTCTTAAAACTGGGCCTCACATCAGACTCTTGAGTTTTGTCACTAGCAAAGCAAAAAGAATAATTACAAAGTTGTTCACCCAAGGAAGTGTTTTCTTCGGGATAGGCGGAGATTTTTGAGACCTGATGTTTGTTGAAATTGCCTTTGGCTTCCTGCTGGCCCTGACTGTTGAGTCCACAGCCCAGGCCCTTATTTATTGTCAGTATTTTCTTCCAGGAACAATGAATCATTCTTTCCAGGACACTGGCTCTTGCGGCATACAGGAAGATGGAAAGCTTTATGTCGTGGATTCCATAAACGACTTAAACAAACTGAACCTCTGCCCTGCCGGATCACAGCATCTGTTCTGTATGTGTGCCCCCATTAGCTTGGCCCCAACCTCTTGGCTGCCTAAAAATAGCAAAAGCCAGCTTGGCTGTGTGGGTGTGGTAGGAGCAGGGCTAATTGCTGCTGGCAATAGCTTGGCACTGGAAATGGCATTTGTCATTAGGCAATTGCTTTTGTTCTCTGGACACGTCATAGGATTATGGGCTTTCTTGGCTCCTAAGCAAGTTTTGAATGCTGGTCTTCAGAAAGTCTGAGAGTCCTATGGACTCTCTGTCCCCGGGAAGGCATGGACCTGCAGAGCTGGACTCGGAGGCTGGCTCGGCCCTCTTGGCTGTGGCTGTGCCTGTCAGGACCACAGCTAGGTCCCCAGCGGTGCCCACGTTCCTCCAGGGGCCTTGTTCCATAGTGGATTGATGAGAAATGCTCAACACATTCACCACTTTTTTTAGATATTAAAATTCCCTTCATTTTCCACTCACAAATTTCCCAATTCAAAGTTTAGAAAATGTGTGTGTGTGTGCACAACACAGATCTATCAAATACTAAATATGTGTCGTGCTCCCTAAATACTATAAATAAGTTCTGTCAGATCTTTCTGAGCCCCTTCTCTTCTAGTTTAAGCCCTGGCACTTGGATATAGCTTGTCTACTTGCCACTTGTTTCAGAAGCACTCAGACTCATTGTGCCTGTCATTTATCTTCTAAATACCTTCTGAATTCCTGTTTGTCTTGTCATTTTAATAGGTTCAGGTCTTCATCTGTTTTTATTGCAGTCACACTCAATAAAAGTGTTTAGATGTCAGCTTATGCTATTTCTGTGATTAGGAAGCAAAAGCTGTTGAGAGAGTTGATGTAGGATGTACTTATTAGCATGGGACATAAACCACCCATCAATCCATAACCAATATGTGTGACCAATTCAAAGTAGGATATACAAAAAATGATTCACTGACCTTTGCTGCCCAATCTGACAATAATTAGGCATGTAGGCGTCACAAAACAGTGACTAGGTGCTGACAGTTCAGTTTGGTGAACAAAACTATTGCAAAACATTGAAGAGAACCTTGCTTCCAGAGCATTTCCATCTGGAAAATAACCTTATGATACCAAAGGACAGGAGAGCCTCCTTCGTTTTTATGTATATAAGTATGCTTGAGAATTTCTGTAATAAAAAGAGATTCCAGGTGATAGTTCCAAGTACTCAGTCTTACCTAGGGTAGGTGGCCCTCACCCCACTCTGTTTTGCTCCAGAGTTTCTTCAGGAAAAAAACAAAGCAAAACAAAAAACACCACAGAAATTCTATCACTGTTTTCACTTCTTATTCCCTCCCCAAGAACAAAGCATGTCTTGCTGCTTAAGTAATAACATAGTCTTCAAAACACGTTCTGAAGAGGTCTAAGGAGGTGGCTTAACCCTGCTCATTCTTTGAATACCAATATGGAAGACGATAAACAGTTCCAAAGCATTTTCCAGTCCAAAGGCGTTCCTAACGCATAAACCACTTTCCACACTGCCAGACAGAAACTGCGTATATTCATGACTCACATCTCTAACAATGCGATGCTGCCTGCTTTTGCTGCAGGTTAATGCTGCCGTTTTTCTTGTTGTTTATCTCCTGTTAGCTCTAGAGGAGAAAGCCCCAGGCCTTGGCACTAACTCGGGAAACGGAAGCCGGAGTCTGTTTTTTGTGGGGCTGCTAATTGTGCTGATTGTCAGCCTGGCACTGGTTTTCTTCGTGATATTTCTAATAAGTAAGTACCCACCTACTTGTATGGAATTACTCCTCTGGTTTTCATAGCTGGTTTCACTTTGCTTCTGGAGTCTGTGCTTTCTGGTCATCAAAGCTTCTCCTGTAAGAGGTCTGAGTGAAGGTTTGAGTGAACCCCGTTGCTGGAGGATGGGGTCCCTGGAGCCCAAGCTGAATGCATACAGCTATAGTGCCAGGTCATGAGCATGGATGTTAAGTATTTACACAATACTTTATTTCTCTCTTGGAGTGCTTAGCTGCCACATGACAGGCAACGTATTCTAGTGAATTCTGGGTTTTCTTTAACCAGCACACAGATTTTTCTATCGCATTCATATAGTCACAAACTCCCTCCTCAGTTTTTTGTACTTGTATATCATCCCAGAAATCGGCTTGAAGCACCTGAAGGCTTATGAACACTAGAAGAAAATGACACTGGGGATGTGACAGTGTCTTGCATGACACAGTCCAGGATAGTGTCCTGCTTCTGACATAAGGTGCTGTGTCACCTCTTGGCAGAGTGTCTAACCCATGCATAGTGACCTGGTCTTTCCCACATCAGCGCCTCAGCCTAGAGATCCCCTGGGCTGTCAGTGCTATCTCCTCTCTGCCTCGGATAAGGGGAGGGGTATGGTCACCCTGTGATGCTGTCCCCTTCTGCATGTGGCCCTACGGAGCCCATCAGTTTCTCTATCAGCTCCCCTATGTATTACAATCTATAATTATTTCCATCCTCTCCCAAATCACTTAGAAATACAAGGAGCCTTAGGGCCAGGAGTCATCTTGGAAATCTGCATTAATCAGTGTTCTGATGCTTGGATAAAATACCTGACACCTCTTACTTAAAGGAGGCGAGGTTGGTTTTGCCTCACAGATTCAATCCATGCTTGGCTGGCCCCATGTTGGAAAGGTGTTGAGCTCTTTCTAGGTGGCTGGAATCAGATGAGCAAGGAGAGCCAGAGAGAGAGAAGGTAGGGGTGGGGGAGACAGAGACAGAGAGACACAGAGACTGGGGACAGAATACATCCTTCCCAGTGATCTGCTTCCTCCAGTGAGGCTATGCCTGCTAACCACACATCGGGCTATGAGCTCATCACTAGACTAATACTCTGATGAAGTTAGTGCCCCCGTGAGCTAACATCTTCTGAAAGCCCCAAATGGAACACATGTGCCCTTTGTGGGGGCGTCATTGATAGATACCATAGAGACATCCTTTTGTGACCCTGTGGATCCTGCACCTTGTCATTTTGTCTGTCCTTTCCCACTTAGCACTTTCAGTAATTCTAAATGTGCATCAGAGTCCTACAGCTTGGGAATAGGCCTAATTTAGGTTCGTTCCAGAGCAGATGAGGTGGAGGTAGTGATCACAAGAGGAGGGATGCAGACAGACTGCTTGGTCCTTGGTCTAACCTCCATTACCTCAGGTTTGGGGGTTGGTGGGAAAGGGTGACGTTTAATTGCTTGTCTCTAGCCTAGCCGAAGCCCTTTGGCACAGAGAAGCTAACATGCGAATTGTCCTTACAAGAACATTAGCTGTCCATGGTGTTGGAGGGTTGGTTACTGAGCCCTCAGGACCAGGAAGAGCACATGGGTCACTCTTCTGAAATGTTCCAACAATGCTCATGCTCTGCCTGTCACCCTGCCATGCAAGCCTAAGACTGGAGACCCAGATCACTAGTAGGAAATTCTAGATATGTCCATAGACACAAAAGCAACCCAAAGTGAATTCTGTGCTCTGTGGGAGAGGGGACAAGATGAAGTGAGATGATAACAACAAATGCCAAATATATCAGGTGTTAATCACTTAATGTTCATTCGTTTAAAACCTCCTGACAACTGCATAGTGCAGCATCTGATAGGTTCAACCCCCATCTGCCCGGTACCACAGCTACTCCCGTTCCTGGTATGGCTGTTCCCAGCCCCCTGAGCCTGGACCACAGCACGTACCTGCTCCACCTGCTGCCTCCTGGCACACCTGCGACAGAACATTAGCTGTTGCTATGGCCACCTACTCAGCCCTCCTCCCCAATCTCACCCCCCATCCCTGTCCATCAAAGACCCAGCTCAGTAAACTTGACTTGGACTCTCCTTTGGTGTGACTCCAGGGGGTCTCGCCTGGAACCCTAAATTCAGGTTGGCTGTGTTCATTATCTAATCGGACCTATTATTATTGTCCTGAATTAACCAGGCTGAAATGGAAGTCCAGTGTGCTCATAATCACACAGCCAAATCAAGCCTTAAACATGCTGGCTGGCCTCAACACCACGCACTTTCTCAACATCATTCTGTTCCTCTTGTTCAAAGAGGATTGATTTCAAAATTGCCTTGGGTGATAAGAAACAGAAAGATGATGTGCATAAAGAATGTCTTTTTAATTGAGCAAGTACCCTATGCCAGACTCATTAATTCCTAATTCCTGGTGTCTAATGTTTTTATTATACTCATGAAAGACTATGCCAGAGAGTTTTTTCCTCCACATCCCTGGAGGCAGACCTGGACTCAAAGCATGGCCAGCCCAGCTCCAGAACTCAAGTCTGCTCCTCTGCTTGGGTTGAACTAAGAATAAAATCTACTTGTGATTTTCAGATAAACCTTAATCTTGCCTAGAAGCCAAGTTGGTGCAGGTGGGCTTCAGTGCCAACATTTTACCTGAAGTCCATGAACATATATTCTTTATAATGCTGACATTTATGCGCAAGACAAACAAGAATGTTTGTACTGATCACATTCTTATTAAACTGCCAGGTCTTATATTTTTGTCATAATCTATGTGCTAAAGAATAATGGACAGCAAGAACAGATCATTGTGGCTGCCTGTCTGCCCTGGGCAACATGGTGACCAAGCAGTGTGTTTCATAGGACACACTATAGTTGTGTGTGAACTATAGTTCTGTAGCATGAGTGCTGCCTTCAGGGCTCTGTGGTCCTTTGGGTCTGAGAACTGCTGGCCTGCTAATCTCAGTGTATTTCTTTACTTCATGTGACTCTCCAGGGGGCAGGTGGATATGTAATTTTGCTCTAACATTTTTGTTTTGTACCAGGGATCAAATTCATGACCTTGCACTTACCAGGCAAGTGCTTAAGCCACTGAGCTAAATCCCCGGCCCTACTCTAACATTTCTGTGCATTGTACATTTTCTCTTTTCATAGAATTTGTTTTAGGATTAGTGTCCTGTGGAGTAGGCTTGGGTAAACATGGTTGCTGTTTCCTTCTGGGCTTGATCACTGTACTAGTGAGTCTCAAGAGGGGAAATGATTTCCCATGGCGTGAGTTCACACTTTTTAAGAGAAGGAAGTGGTATCGCTCCCTCGCTGAGCAACAAAGATCTTTTTGTCATATCCTGGACCATGTCTCATCCAGCAGAATTTTTCACACATGAGGGAAAGGTAACGGCTGGCCCTATTTGTCCCAAGGCTAGGAGTTGAACCTCTAACATCTGGCTTACTTTCCTGTGTTAGTTTAGCAGCTAAGCCCAGTAGCATGTTGTCAACACCATTAACTCCTGAAAGATAACTTTATAGAAAACTTGCCTGAAGTGGGAACGATAAAGCAGCACTGATTTGAGACTGCATTTCTTGGAAATTTTGACTCTGATAAACAGACCTGCAAGACTTCCATCCCCTCCTTTGCCATATTGCCAGGGGTTCTGTTTAATTGGAAAAACAAATATTGGTTTCTATTATCAGGAGTGATGTGAGAATTACAGTCACACATTCATTATGGGCTGGTAATTCAGAACCAGCAGACATATCAAAATCGGCCAGAATCCAAAGAATGTCATTTCCAAATGATGACCTAAGGTCCTTTTCTGTCACTGGGACTAAAATGAGATTGACAGTCATTTCTGGGGAAATAATCAGAAACCTTGTCTGTCTCAGCCAAATCAGAAGACATGTCTTTCTTAGGCAAAATCTGTCTAGAGCTGCCAAAGGTGGTCTAGGCTGGCATCAAGAGGTTGTAAAATAAGTAATCTTCACAGGTTTCTCTCACGGGCCTCTGGGATAAGTGCTAAGGGTGCCGCTTGGCACTCAGCTAGTACCAATGCTCATTCTCTGGTAGGTGAGCCCAGCAGGACACCCTGGACACTAGTGTAACATGCTCTGCTTTCATTTTGAAGTTCAGACTGGAAACAAGATGGAGGATGTGTCGCGGCGGTTAGCAGCCGAGGGAAAGGACATAGATGACCTTAAGAAAATCAACAGTATGATCGTAAAGCGACTCAACCAACTGGACTCCGAACAGAACTGAAGAAATGGTTTTCCAAGAGCCGCTGCTAAATCTGGAGCTTTTTACTTTCCTGGCAGAGCACAGGGTTAAGAACCGAAAAAGTGCGCTTCACCAGGCAATGGATGATCTCATCAGCAAAACCAAGTCTGGATCAGGGAGCTGGTGAGCAGCTCCAAGACAAGCAGGGTTGGAGCCAGCAGCTGGAAAAGGGGGAACTTAGCCTCATTTTCTGGTAGGGTACTTCAGCTTGCATGGGGTTAAGGTGGGTGCCTAGCATGGGGGTGAACCAGCAGAAAGCAAGAGGGTCCTGTCACATACAACTTCTTTTACAAGAGCTCTTGTCTAGAGTTCGCTGTGCTGAGGAGGCCCACGGTACCTCCCACACCTTTACGGGTTCCTGTGAAAGCCTTCATGGCAAGTCGGGCCTGGTGACTGCTGGTGGAAACATAGGCGCTAGTTAGGGCCACATGGCAGGGCCAGGTATCAACAGAAAAAGCTGAATTAATTCGGCCAGTGTTTATTGAGCCTCTGCTTGTGCAAATCACGCCATGCTAGGGGAGCTCACCTGTAAGTGTGGGGGAAAGAAGACACATATGGCATTAGATAAACCTCACTTTCTTTCTTTGAAGAAAACGTTCCCTTAGTACCCTTTTTATTGATTTGGAGTAAACACAAAATACGGTACATATCTATTTTCCCATGCAAACATCTGTACTGCATACTTTTTTTCTTAAGACTAGATAGCAAGGCAGAACATTTTTAAAATCTGAAATTTGTGTTAACTGGAAAATTCTTAATGATCTGTTGATAAAGTATTTGTTTTCAGGGTTGTAAAATTGTTTCAGGTACTACCAGGGATTTGATATAACAACTCTGAAAGTTTCTACTTTTTTCTGTTTGCTGTTATGTCATTTTTCCCCTTCTACTTATGCACTGTACATATTTAATGCTAAGTAATAAATACTGAGTAATAAATTATATCATTATGAAAGATTTGTGACTTTAACAGCATGAAGTGTAGTGGGGAAGTATTCGATTTGTTGTCTTTGTGACTCCCTCTGTTCAGATTGCACTGCCCAGCCTGCATTTCCCAGCCCAAGGGATGGTGACCCCTCAGACCTGCACACTTGGGAAATTCTACTTTAGCTCCTGGCTTTTGGATTCCCAAGTTAACATTTTCCACTGAACACACTTAAAAGTATTAGACGAGTACCTGCAGTTTTGTAGAAATCAAAAGCAGTGGTTAAGAACATGTGTGGGAATCCCAATTCCTGGTTAAAATCCTCATGTGATCACTTACTGTGACTTTGGGAACGCTAACCTCTTTGATTTTTTAATCAGTAAAATTGGGTGATTATAAAATGAATTTTGTAGTATTATTGTAAGGCTTAAAAGCCGTAATATAGTTAAAAAAAAAAAACCAATACCCTTTCATTAAAAAAAGAAGTAATAACAGCATTAGAAACAATAAAATGCTGGTGTTACTATAATTTTAATTGCTAAAGATAGTAAATGTGGTATAATGGAAATAAACTGCTGCAGCTCAGCCTTATTCAGTGAGGACTTAGGGCCAACATTGCTTCTGTGGTGTTATGATCATAACCACTGTCCTCTCCTCCGACCCAGCTGGAGGGATGCAGCAGAGTAACTCATGTTGTAAGAAGTGATCATAGAAGCAGGAGTGTTTGAGATTGAACACATGTGTGCAGCTAAAGCAAGTCCAGCCCTGAAAACACAGAGAGCCGGAACAAGCTACATAAACAAGCTGTTCCAGCTCCAAGAAGGCAAGGGGCCCAGGCCTCCAGGCAAACAAGTTGCTAGGCAGTGGGATTGAAATTGACATCTTCCTCTTGAGTATATAAATAAACATGTCACAGTGGTTGAGCAGCTCATTCTCTACCATCAGGAGAGTAAGGGCTCCACCTAACCTCAGCTTTTGTCTCGTTTATTTTCTCATCCTCTCGTGGTCCTTTACCCCAAGAACTTCAAGAGCTGCAGAGACCCACATTGGCCCACTTGACATGGAGTGGGGACCTCTCTGCCCTGGACTAAGAAGTGATTTGACCTCATGATGCAGCAGGAGGAGGGTGCCCCTCCATTAAAGGCAAAGCAATAGAAACAAAATGGAAGGGTCTCCACGGTACCCATCTGACTTGTCCTAATCAGAAAAGAAAGCCTTGCAACATTTTTGGACTTTGTATGTATTCACAGGAGGCTAAGAAAGATACCTTTTTCTCATGCTGGACTTTTCCTACAGGTTCCTCCTGATATGGCCAGCCATGAGGGAAGGGTTACAGATATTTGACCCAAAGTCCAAAGGCCTCTTACAGATTGTTCTCCTTCAGCGACTCCTGGTACTGAGCCTGGCCCAGTCCTGCCCACCACTCTTGATTGTAACATCAGGGGGTATTGGAGAACCAGGAGGCCCCATCTTCCTAGAAAGCCTGGGCTGCACCTTCACCAGTACAGGGAACTTGTCCCTTGGTAACAGACCAGGGTCATCTGTCCAGGACTCCATCAGAGGACACCAGTCTTCAGTCTCTTGGGCAAGTGTTACGCAAACCAGGAGGTTTAAGAAGAGCACAAAACACTTATGTTGTTTTTGCTACCAGCAGCTTGTGGAAAGGGGAAGAATTTTGGTGAGTGTGTCATTTGGACTGGAGTGTCTTGGAATTTATTGCACAGGCAGTCGTGTTATTACATTTTATTGCTTAGCAGAAAAATTTTTATGGAAACAAATCCCCTTTGAGTTGAGGTGTATAAAATAATTTTATTGCAGTTTAAGATAATGGCTCTATTTATATTCAGTAAAGAAGGATGAGCAAAAGAAATATATCATCAGTAAAGGCTGATCATCTATCCTCTCTGGAAATGGGTTTGCCCAAAAGAAGCTGAGAAAGCTAGAAAGAGCCTTAGGACTATAATGTTTCCATAGTCAGCAAGTTTATCCACACACAAAACCAAACAAAAACCAGAAAACAAACGAACAGGCAAAACCAAAAAAGGCAACCAAAATAAAAATGTTGTGCCTGGCATCTTCTTGACCATTCTTACTCGATAAAGTCTTCTTAGTATACATTTTTCCTCCACAGGGGAGAACAGTACTGAAATGTAATTCTACTTTTTATAGGGATGGAAAAATCTTTGAAAAGCATTGCAGAGCAAACTTCATTCCAGTTCACAAAGTGTTAAGGTTCTGCGCTGTGCGGGACAGTGGGGGCTGCACCAAGCAACCCTGTGCTGGGGGCAACACAGGATGCAGAGACAGTGGTCAGCTCCAGAAAGCTGGCGTGCAAGGACGCTGGAGTAAGAACCCAGTAACGCACCGTAACCGTGATCCGGAGAGAGCAGCTTCTCAAACCTCCACCTCAGCATCATGTGGGAGGCTTCACAAATCCCTAATTCTTGGACTCGGGGCTCCTGAATGTCAGGCATGGGATAGGATAGGGAATTCATTCTTTAGAAAGCTGCTGTGGGTCAGACGTGGTTGGTGACACACACCTGTTATCTCAGCTACTTGGGAGGCCGAGGCAGGACAGTTTCAAGTTTGAGGCCAGCCTGGAGAAGTTAGTGAGATCTTGTCTCTAAAAAATGAAAAGGGGCTGGGGATGTAACTTGGCAGTAGTGTCCTGAGTGTGGTTCCTAGTAATACACACACACACACACACACACACACACACACACACTCAGGCAGCTGTCAGGGTTCTGGTGCTGTTTGGGTGGCTGGACAGAAAATGGATTTATAGTAGATTTGGATTCAGATTGTGGTTCTACATGTTTGGCCTTGAGCACAATCCTTGGCTTCTGACTTTCAAGCTACGCTTCTGTAATAAAAGAGGGCGAGAATATGGACATTGATAGAAAGCTCTTCATTCTGCTGTTCACAGTCACTGAAAAGGTAAATGAACTGTGTCCCGACCCACGGGTAAAGTCAACGAAGACCCTAGAGGGGGAGTGGGGATGAGATAGGGACAAGAGACACAAGAAATGGAGACAAGACAGGATTCTGATCAAGTCTCGTTTATTGGCAGGAAATGTTGGGTTTTTATAGGGTATGGAGAATGAGGGAGTGAAGCCTCTTGACCTCAGCAAGTAACTAGGCAACGGTGGGTGGTCTTGGCCTAATTCAGGGAGGCGCATGGCTTCGGGAACTTCGGGAAATAGACAAGATATGAAGAAACAGAAGCTTAGCTCAGAAACAGAAAAATGCATTGTGCAGAAAGAGAAACTAAACTGATATGATGGCTACTATTATCAAACAAAGGTCAGTCACAAGTCTGTCACAGAGGTTTCCCACAGGGAGGTTTTCCACAGAACTGTATGCTAACAGTGGAGATATAGGGACATTAATGATCTCTCATCCAGCACTCACAGATGGCTTCAGAAGAGCACACAACTTCCTCCTTCGCTCCTCTTCCTTCCATTTTCCGACCCCACTCCGGATTTTCCTGTGTCTGAGCTCCTGTGTGGGCCCTGGCTGATGCACCAGCTCATGGCCGGGTATCTTTGCAGGGTGGCGGGGGCTCTTCTGACAGCAGAGTCAGACACTGGCGCTGGCTCTGTGACAGGGAGGGGGCTGAAGAGCAGCCAGAGGGAGGAGCTTGTTCTACTGGCTACCTGAGGGAAGCTGGGAAGGCTGAGGGGGACAAAGCAGTGCATTCAGGGCCCTGGCCTAGTGGGTGGGTGTACATTAGAATCACCTGCCCACACCAGTTGCACAGGAATCCAAGTTTTGTTTTTGAGTGGGGGGTTCTCATTGCCAGGGTCTTCATGAGAAGACATTTTGTAGGCCCTTGGATAGGAGAAGATCCTCCTTGGAGACTCAGAACAATGAGCGTTGGTCTGATGTCCCTCATCTTATGTGACAGGTAAGACTTATCAACAACTCTACTCTTAGAATTAATAGGATAAAAATCTAATCAGCAGCAGAATATTCATCAGCGGGTCAACTGAAACCAGTACGAGTCATACAGTGTGAGATGAGGTGAATTCACATCTCAGCAATGGAGGACAGAACACTGAAGAAAGGGGAGGCTCCACCTCGGTGCAACCCCGGGCAGCCTTTAACATGGTGGAGAGGACCAGGCCTGTCTCACATTTAGTTTGGCTTTCTCACTGCAAAAGACTCCATGTAGACAAAACTTGTGTTCCCCCTAAATTTCCTTTACCCTAGAAGAGGAAAACAACAACAAAACAAACAAACAAAACCCTGGACCTGTAAGAAATCACACAATTGGTCAGAAGGAAACTTTTAGTTTTTGTTTGTTTTCCCCTCATGGTTGACATTGCTAGTATAATACCTAGGGCCTTTCCTGCAGACATTTGCTTTTGGGCCACTGGTGCAGCGTGTGTGTGAAGGTGACAGGAACAGAGAAAGCTCAAAGAGCCTGCCTGTGACCCTGTGGTATTTGAGGTCTTCACAGGTGGTGGAAGATGTGAAATATTTCAGGAAAGGTGAAGAATGAATGGGCAGTGAGACACACAGAACTGGATTTAGGAGGAGGAAGGCCTGATCCTAATTTTTCTTTAGTTCTTGAGTTCCTGTGACTCTCCAGTCCCCTTTTCAGTTTTGAAAGATGATTCATTATTCATGCATGAATCCTCAAGGAAACGGACCGTGCCAAGCTTATTCCACCAGGAATATTCTTTCTGGAAGCAGAGCGCCACTGCCACAGAGCATTTATTGTCTGATGAGCAGATCGAACAAATAAGAAAACAGTTAGTAGTTTCTTATGCTTCTCAAACACTAAATAGATCTGCTTTTTCATACCCTAAAGTGATTTTTAATATTACTGGAAACAAACTAAATTAGCACTCTACTATGCATCCTTTTCAACTCTAGCAAACTTACTTAATATTGAGCTGGGTTTGATTCCTGAATTACTATTCATCCAGTTACGGGTCCAGAATCATTTCTTATAACTCAGAAAGAAAGTAATGGAATAGACATTGGCAGCCTCTGGTGTACAACTGAGGGCATCAAAAAAAAAACACTGCAACTGAGTCCAGCTGGTAGAAAGCCCAGGTTCTTTCCATATTATTTGTAGAAGTTACAAAAGGTTTTTTGTCATTGTGCTCCTACAAACATGGGTGCACATGTATCACTGTGGTGAGTCTAAAACTTCATAGGAACCTCCAAGGTTTCGCCTTGTGATTGGGTACTTGGGCCTTTTGAACAACTTTCTCATCCGAGCATCCTTGGGTGATAGTACACCGCTCAATAGTGTGAATTGTTTAATTAAATGAAGCCAGGAAGTGCGTGCAGGCTGCCAGCATTGCCTTTGATTTGCGCTTGGAGCAAAGAGGTGCTCATAATAGGGTAGGAGGGACACCTGGTGGCAGCTGGCTGTTTCAGAGGAAAGAGGTCAGTGTGGAAGAAAGATCAAAGAATAAAGCCCTGTTCATCAACGGGGAGAGCAATGAGATGCCTCACATGTGACAGCCAGGAGCCGTGTCTGGAATAGTGATCACCGGGCCATAGGTCACGGAGACAGGGAGAAGACCGTGGAACCGAAGGGCCGGTGTTGGAGCCTGGCTCTGTGGCTCTCTCCCGGGATGACCTTAGCCAGGGCCCCTGTCTTTCATGCTTCGGTTGCCTCATCTGTGAAATGGAAATAAGACTTTCTGTGAAGATTGAGCAACTTGATGCCTAAGTACCCGGATGAATGAGAGGGGCTATTATTGTTCTTATTTGTAGAGAAAGAAAAAGGAGAGCAGGGTTTGAGGTCAAGGGAAAGGTTTCTTTTAGGATTACTGAGGATGGATAGTTTTCTGGTTCTGGGTGTTTCCTGGGAAGGGGGCTCACTGATCCCACTGTTAGGAGGGGTTGCCTGAGGTAACCCTACTTTCTAGCCTTTACTGGGAAGCATCTTCCCACCAAGCACAGGAATTTACCAAGCTCTAGCACCTTCTCCCACATAGAAGAGCTTTCTACCCAGAACTTACTCCTAAGTAGGGACCTAAGTCTGCTGCACAGTGGCAAAACTGAGAAATAAATAAGGTGCAGGCACCCAGTTTTGTAGCCCAGAGGATAAATGTTGGAAAAGGCCAGAGGAGGGAGGGCAGGTGATAGTCTGACCACTGTCCTTGGAAAGCCAGGCAAACTGAGGCAGTGGGTCACTCGTCCTTCAGGGAGACTAAGCCACAAAGCAGATTCCTCTGCACCCTCCTTTTCTGTCTGCCTATACTCTCACCCCGACTTTTAGCTTTTGCTCAAAACTCAGATAGAGGTACACTGGCTGCTCAAGGCCTGCTCTTTGCCAGGGACTCCAAACTCCCATTCTCAACCAGGACTCTATTTTAGCCACTGGAGACTTTTTTTAATTTTGTGGAAAAAAAGGGAAAAAAATTCATAATAATATAATGGAGACTAACAGTAGTTAATACACTGCATAGTGCTATCTTTAAAATAGTTACCCAGAGTACAAACTATGAGGGTAAAAAATTCTCCAAAGGATATTAGCACAAAACTTTCAAAGGACTAGGAGAAACTAGTAATGTAACTATCTTGTATTTTTTTCTTTTCTTTTTCCCTTTTCTTTCATCCTAGATCCTTTTTTCCTTTGAACAATTTCTTCACATTTCACAATATCTATTGTACATCTTTGACTTTATTACCTCTTTCCACATCTCACACCTGGCAGACAATATGATGTAATTTACATCTATGAATCTGATATATTTCACTTATGAGCATGGCCTCAAGTTGCATCCATTTACCTATAAAATTCTCACACATAGCCTTCTTTATGGCTGAGTAGTACTCCACTGCATAAAAAGACCATATCTTTATTATCCATTCCACTGTTGATGGGCATTTGGGTTGTTTCCAAGATTTAGCTATTACAAATTGCACTGCTATAAACATGGGTGCACATGTATCACTGTGGCATGATGTTTCGATTCTTCTGGAAAGATATCCAGAAGGGGAATAGCTGAGTTGAATGGGACTTTGAATCCTAGCTTTTTGAGGCATCTCCATACTGACTGCTACAGTAGTTGCACCAGTCTAAATTTCCATCAACAGTGAAGGGTTCCTTTTTCCTTGCAGCCCCTCTAGCATTTGTTATTGGTTGATATTGTGATGATAGCCGTTCTTTCTGGGTTGAGATTGAATTTGAGTTTTGTTTTAATTTGCATCTCTCAAATGACCAATGATGTTGAGATTTTTTTCATATATTTATTTGCCATTTGTAGTTCTTTTTTTATTTTAAAGAGAAAAAAGAAATGAAACTTTCAAAACAGGTTAGTAGGACAGTTAAACTAGTTAATACACTGACCATTTGTATTTCTTCATGTGAGAAGTGCATACTCATCTCCAATATTCATTTGTGAATTGGGTCTTTGAATTTTGGGGGTTGTGATTTTTTTTTCAATTCTTTATATCTTCTAGATAGAAGTCCTTTGTCTGAGGGACAATTGGCTGTACTTTTTTCCCACTGTGTGGGTTGTCTTTTTCACTCTGTTGATTTCTTTTGATGTGCAAAAGCTTTTTAATGAGATGGGGTCCCAGCTGTTGATTCTTTGAAGTACTTCTTGTTCTGTTTGGCTTTTGTTCATGAACTCCCTGCCTACCTCTCAGTCCTCAAGATTTCTACCTACCTTGTCTTCCAATAGATTTAGTGTTTCTGTTTTAATATTCAGATCTTCGATCCATTTTTTTATTATTTTAAATTTTATTTTGAAGGTAGTAAAATATGACAGAACAAAACCAATCAAGACAATGCAGTGAAATTGGAACAGAACTTCATAGCATTGGTACAGATACCAGGATAACAGTAATAGGTACTGTAGTGTATCTTGTTATCTTCACAATAGTTGTCCATTCAATTAGGTATAGTGAAATCAAACCAAAAACAGAACATTATAAAACCAATCGAAAGAGAATATTGAATAGATCAAAACAATCAGAACAAAGCAAAACAGTGAAAACAACATTTGCCTTCAAATAGAAGAGAGAAGGAAATCCCCCAAATTTGCTATATTGAATATGATCATCCTTCCAAGAGATGCTCAGACCTCTGCCCCCAGTTGCTAACAGGGAGGGGGGGAGGAAGGATGGGACGTTTGACATCGACTGGTTCTCCTCCTGGCTCGCACCAGGGTGCTTACCAGGAAGGGAGGCAAATTGCTTTCTTGCTCAGCCGCCTAAGTTCCACCAAGCTTTGATCCATTTTGACTTTAGCTTAGTGCATGGTGATAGACATGGGTCTAGTTTGGGATTTTGCAAGCCACTTGAGACCATGTCTCTTTCCACTGACTCTTTTTCTTCCCAGTGATACTACTCATTTGGGACTCTCCTGTTAAACTTTTCTTCCATTTCTCTCTGGAGCCACTATTTTTTGTTTTTTTGAAGCAGGCTGTCAATGCGCAGTTTAGGCTGACCTTGAACTCACTACGTAGCCCTGTGTTATGGATTAAAAACTGATGGTTAACTTAACGCCAGATGAATTAAATCAGCATGGTGCTGAGCATAGATGTTCCACCTGAGGAAAGTTGCCAGCATAAATAGAGACGTGGAGAAGGAGACGCTGAGCATTGTGGGTTTCTCTAATTGTGGCTGTTTTGAGCCATTGGTTCTCCTGGAGGAGCTTGTCATGAATAGCTTCCCAAGTGTGAGTTTGAACATTGTCATTAGAGGAGTTCAGGACCTTGTGGGTGAGAGTGGCTGTGGTTCACTTTGGGGGAGCTCTGGTCCTTACATCGAGCATCGCTTCCTGGCTCCAGAGGGGAAGACCTGTGCCGTTTAATCTCCAGGACAGACTCGTCATGCTGACTTTCTGGCATGCCCTCGACTGTTCTTTATAGTCGGAGGATCTCGGAACCTCCGTGTCACTGAGGATGACTGTGGTACTTTTCAGGACAGCCCTGGTCTTTATTATGAGAATGACTTCTCAGCTCCAGTGTAGAACCCTCAACCTACCAGCACAGCTCCTTCACTCCACTGGTATAGACTTTCTAGCTTCCACCGCTGACCTTTGGGCCTTCCCAGCACGGATCCGTAAAAGAGACTGGCGTGAGTCCTTCTCGTGGGCTCTAGGCCTCCAGCTGGACTTCTGGGAGGCACTGTCATCGGTTCTAGATTTTCATCTGGACTCATGCAGGACATTGCTGTGGGATTCAGGCCCTTGGCTGAATATTCTATGTCTTTAGATTTCCTGTACGCTCTGTGTTAAACTCTGGGCGACCATCATAAAATAATATTATAAATTCTGTGTCTGATTCTAATGGTTCTCCTCATAGCCCCTGACTGCAACACCCCGGAAGGCCTCAAACTCACTGCGACCCTCCTTAGCCTCCCGAGTGCTGAGATGACAGGCATGTACCACCGAGCCCAGGGCCACAGTTGTTTTCTCTTGCCCTTCTTCCAACCCAGACTTCACAGAATGGTAGGTGACACTGTTATCTCTCGTCACTTAACCTCCCACCCACACCTCAGCCCAGCTGCGACCTGACATTCACCCCACCCACAACTGGGCCTGTCCTTACTAAGTGTTTTCCATCTGCTGCTGTTACCACATATGACTTTGTACCTACTAATGGGATTCACTGTGATACTTCCATGCCTGCATGCCGGCTCCTCCTGTTCACTCTTCTTCCCTGCCTCCCTCCCCAACCCCGTGCTCTTCCCATCCCTACTAAACACCATTCTACTTTCAGGTTGACCTTTTAAAAAATTAGCTTGTGTTAAATATGCAAATTAATTACCCACCATGCTCTTTCTCCACATACGTGTGTTGTGCATGGGTTGTGTGTTCTTTCCCCTTTTCCTTCTTTTCTCTCTCCCCAGTCCCCACCCCAGTCCCTCTTAGTCCCTCTTCTGGCAGGTTGTCCTTTTGCTTTTCTTTCCTCACATGAGAGAAAACATGGCTTTCCGTGTTGACTGACTTCAGGCAACGTCCTGTGCTTAGTATTTTGTTTTCTGACCATGTCATGCATGTATTTGCTCCAAATTTCCTTGCATGGTTGACTTCTAACTTCATTCCATTACAGACAAAAAGATGCTTTCTATAATGTCAACTTGTAAAAATGCTGGAGTCAGTCCTAGAGCCTAACATATGATCTGTCTCGCAGACTGTTTTATGTGTATTGAGTAGGCTGTGTATTCTGTCATTTCCTGGTGCAGTTTTGCCTATTAGGTTTAGTCATCTTATAGAGTTGTTCACTCCTCTAGTCCCTTGCTGATCTTCTGTCACTCTGTTCTGTCCTTGTTTGTGAAGTGGTACCAGACTGCCGTTGAGCTGTCTATGTATCTCCCCTCAATCCTTTCTGTTTTTGCTTTATATATTTGGGGACTCTATTTTAGGTACAAATATGTACATAGTGCATATTCCTGAGGAAATAATCTTATCATTATACTGTGCTTCTCTTTGTCTCTCATGCCAAATCTTTGTTTTAAACTCTTTTGTGGTCTATTTTTATGGAACAATAAAACTGAGATTCAGGATAAAGGGCAGGTTTCAGAGAGGTAAGACTACGTTAACTGTTTCTGATGGGGTTTTATCCGGCAGTGGTTTGGGATGGGCTTTCTTAGCTTTTAGGACAACCTTTTGAATTTAGATGTGATTTAAAAAAAGACCATAGTTGCTAGAAGTTTATAAGGCAATAGTAATAAAATATATTCATGGAACAAACATATGAACTAGTGAAAATTCCCAAAAAGGGAATGTTCTATTACTTTAATGGGTCTTTCTGATGATAATATTTTAATATATGGGTAAGAGTTAGATTTATAATTTAAAAGGCTGGCAGGGACTATTAAGATGCAATTGAGATGAAAACATAATTCTACTAGAATATGACACTACACTAGGTCTGCTAGGCAAAGAGAAATAACACTAGGACTGATAATACAAAGAAGTAAAGAAAAATAATTTATTCTATTAAGAAAATATGGAATAACACGTAAAAGCATGATTTCTAAGATTAGATTATCCACAGTCTTTTAGTTTCTAATAACTTTGAATAAGTTTCAAGGACCCTTTCCTCATTTATATCATGTGATAATAATGCTACATTTTACATAGGCATTCTAAGTGATGAAGGAGACAGTGGATGCAAATTAGTTACAACTAGGTCTAGCTCATTAAAATACAAGTTGAGAAACATAGGAAGACAGTCAATTTTTTTTTTAACTTGTTCTGGGCACCTAAACACTTCTGTTCATGTTTTTTGAAGAGATGAGATGTCACATAAATATTGAAATGTTATTAGTTTATTGGAATCTTTACTTGTTGCGACTAGAATAGGATTGAGGGAAATAAAAGTCGAGGAACGCCAGACATTTTTATTTCAGTGGAATTAATGTTTCTATAGTTGAGTGAATTGCAAGGCAGGGTGTTATACACTTACAAGCACAAGATGGCAGTATTGTCACAAGTTGAATCTCAACGAGGTTTTTTGTTTTGTTTTGTTTTGTTTTGTTTTGTTTGGTACTAATTTAGGTTCTTGATGGAAGAGTGAAAAAAAAAAGCCTTGTACTTGAGCCTTCTTCTTTAGAACTTTCAATGTTTTTCTGTGTTGTGATCAGCTAGAGTCACTCATTACCAATATAACTTCATACAGCCTCGGCATGGTCTGCATTTCAGACATTTGTGGTATTTTATTTCTTCAATTTGGCCCCTTTAAACCATCCCCACAAAATCCTACTTTGCTTTGCAACTGTTTGTTTTTGTTTTTTTTGGCCATACTGGGCTTCTGTGCGAGGTAAGTGCTGCACTATGGCAAGCTATATCCTCACAACATTTATAACTTATGAAAAACAGTAGTTACTGTATCTCAGGATTTGCAAAATTATTTAGCTTTATTCACTATTTTGTGCCATATTCTTGAAATAATTTCAGTCCAGAAAAAAATGCAACTCTATGCACGAGTAAGATCAAGTTGCCAAAATGTGAATAGGTTTCTTAATTTTGTACTGCGCAAGAAACTGTTTCTGATATTCATACAAGGGAAGCTGAATTTTTCTTTTTTACCAGGGAATGAATTGTCTATGGAACTTGAGTCTTAGATTATACTTTACATTTTTTATTAAACATGTTCTGAGTGATAAAATTCTCAAAATTGCACTTAGTCAGGAAATGTTCAATACTGGGAAAAGTCAAATTTCAACTGAAATAAGGAACAATAATTATTGGTAAAAGTGTGATCTTTCATATGTAGTATTAGTTTGATTTACCAAACAATTTATGAGCGGTACTCTTTTGGATTAAAGTTTAGGCACAACTTGTAAGTATAGGTAAGTGGCTATCAGAAAGTTATAAATATTGCAAAAAAAAAACCAAGCTTTTTTTGTAATAGGAACAAATAGTAATACTTGCAAAGGGCTATAACTAAAAACATGGGCTTTTAGAAATTGTCACCTTTAATAGTGGTAAAATTGTTAAAACGTCATTTAATTAATTGGGTTGGTGACAATTTATTTTGCCTCCTTCAACTTTTAATAAATTGTTGAAAGTCTGGTTTATAATTCACTGTGTCCTGTGTAGAGAACAAATAAGAGCATAATACTTAAAGGGATACACTCTGGAGTCAAGCTGTATCATCCTGGATCTTAACTTCATTGCCTCAAATTATCTAAACTACCTATCTCTTGGTTTCTCCATTCCAAGTGGAGATGGTGATAATTAATTACATCATAAAATTATTGTAAGCCATAAATCTAATCTCATATAAAAAGCACATTATAAAACCATACAAACTCATATGCACAACTGTGCCCTTTTTGTTACTATGGTAGTATTTTCCAGAGTTAATTTGTATTACTCAGAATTGCTTATTTAGACAAGAGTGAATAATATATGCATGCTATATTTATAAATTATATCTCAGTTGAAACAAACAGGAAGGTATTGTATTTGTATGTTTTCTGTTGCTATAAGAAGGTACCCGAGGCTGGGAACTTACTGAAGAAAAGAGGTCTACTTAACTCACAGTTTCAGAAGCTTGAGTCCAAGATCAGGTGGCTCCATCAACTTGAGCTCTGGAGAAAGCCTCACTGGCTAAATCACCACATGGTAGTTAGACTTATGCTAAGAGCCCATGTGGAAGAAAGAGAGGAAGCCAGAGAATTTGAGGGGTTAGGCTTGCTGTGGTGTAACAATTCACTCTTGTGGGAACAACAGGAGTCCAGAGAGAACTGCTTAAAACCCTTCCGCAGATGCATCCAGTGACCCGATGACCTCGTCCTCGGGCCTACCTCTTAACTGTGCCATCACCTCAGCCTCACACCCTGAGGACCACACTACCAGCAAGCCACCCACCTCTCGAGAGGTTCATCTCATATCCAAGCCACAGCAGACGTTACCAGTGGTTGTCTGTTTATGGTAAGACAATGGTTAAATTTCCTTTCCTTCTTTTCAAGATGAGAAACAATTGTGTAATTTTAAAAGTAAGAAAATCCATGAAGACTGCAGATAGTTAGCATGGGTTCTTTTTATAAAAGTCTTATCTGGTGTGTAATTAACATGGAGCACCTCAGCTACCCTCGTGGAAGACAGTGCCAGGGTTACCTTACAGCGCTCAGCTCCTGACTTCAAGAAGCTTCTAAATAAAACACAAGGTAGAACATGAAATATGCCGTCCAAATCACAAAATCTTACTAAGAAGGAGATGCTTTAGAATGAGCTACTGAAGAAATAAAAGATGGGATTGGAATTGAAGTTTGAAGAAGAACAAAATTAATTGTAGCAGAACTGGCAGAAAGGATAAGTGAAGTTTTATCTATATTTGTATTTATAAACTGCCTGGCAACTGACCACCTCGGGATCCTGGCACCAACACTGACACTTATCTGAGAGATGTCATGAACAAAGATGTGGCATTGTTAAATTTCTTGTCTGTCTTAATACAGCTACCATGTGGGTGCCAGTGACTGATAGGTGATGAACAGAATGGTGTAGCAAGGTCAGTCACCTGTGGGCCTAGTGAACGTACCTGGACGTGAAACCTAATTGTACCAAAATCCCTGTGGCCCGTTATCTCCGCTGCATACCCATCTGCTGGCAAACGTCTCCAGCACTGTTATACCTAGGACACTTGGGAAGAGGAGATTTAAATTAATGGTCACAGAGACGGTGAAAGGTGGGCCTAGCTTTAAATGTAAGCCGTGCAGACCTCCCCGGCTTCTCTTGAAATGGTAACAGTGGATTATCTAGAATTGTCATAATACAAAGACAGTTTGGTATACTGGATTGAGCAGGACTACTCTGAGAACATTTTTTCCTCAACCTCCCTTCCCCCACATGGGACGGTCACAGGCAGGCCCGTGAATTGCACTTAGGTAAGAAAGGCGGACAGCAAGACTGACACAGTCATAAAAAAAATATGAGAATTTATGCTTATCTTGGCTCAAAGTCCACGCTAGACAAATACAGTCGCTCTGTGAGTTCTGATGTCTAAGCAGAACAGGGCTGTAGATTTGGCCTGTGGATAAGCTTTTAAGCAAATAAGGTTACAGTGAAGGATAATCTGTTTGCTTTCGCTGACTTCCTTTGTGTCCTGGGTGGGGTGTGATGCGTGTAGCAATCGCGGGTGAGAAAATGATTTACATTGGTCGGAGAGCCAAAAATTTGGTAGTTGTTGCTGAATATCTCTATTAACTCTTTAGAATTACTATTCACTTAAAATGAAAACTCAACTTTAAAATGTAGGTTATCCTACCAGAACTCTAATGTGATAGGAACTTCAAGTATAGACATAGAGCTCAAACTGCTTTAAGCGAAGTCTCAAGGAACCTAGGTCCTAAATTTGAACGAATTCTGAAAAACTGCCAGCACTGAGCAGCGCAGTAATTCTAGGTTTCCAAGAAGCTGCGGTGCGCCCACAGCCCCACAGTGTTTATTAGAACCCAGCGGTTCTCCCTGACTTCCTGCAGCCCCGCTGGCCCAGGGCTTTCTGTAGCAGGAGACCACGCCCACCACAGGTCACAAGTCTGGGCCACAGCCCTTAGCCCTGACTAAGGGCAATGCTTCACCTCGTCCCCCAGGGCTGTGCAAGTGATTAAACTCCTTTCACCTCAGTAGACCTTGCACTTTATCGTTTCTCTAGCTTTCTAGTTTCTTGTGCCTCCAAACTTCTTACTTTGTTTACTACTGAGAATCACTGCCAGTTTCACTAGAATCTTTGTCCCTTCTCCCCTTCCAAAGAGCCTAAGCCAAGTCACCAGGAGACAGTGCAAGGTGCTCGAAGGCGGAGAGCTGGCCCTTGCTCCGGCCTTGCCCTGTGACTCCCTCAGTGCCGGCAATGTGGGCTGTCCTCACACACCCGGGAGGCAGTCCCAGGGAGCTTCCCAGCTCTCATACCCTTTATTCACTTGTGCCTCACCTCTGAAGAAGGGGGTGTCCGGATTAGAGGGCAGAGTTAGGGCTTGGGTTTGGCCACTTGGCTTCGAATTCTAAATAATCCATCTGTAATTGTGTGCCCAGAGGATTTGCTTAAGTTTTCTGAGACTGGCTTCTCAGGCTTGGGGTAATTACAGGAGATGACATATATGGACTACTAGATCAGACCTTTGTAGCTCCTTGATTCAACCACTAATTAATGATAATATGGTTGGCGTCCCTTACAACAATGACATTCTGAGAAATGTATTACTGGATGAGTCCGTAGTTGTGTGTGGATTCTATAGCACATACTTGCACAGATCTAGGTGACGTAGCCTACCACACATCTAGGCTGCCTGGTGTATAGCCTTCTGCTCGTAGGTCCAGAAAAACAGATTAAATCAAGCACAAGAGAAAATGGTGCAGAAAGAGAGACAATGAACACCTGCACGGTCTTCGTTATCTGCTTGTGGTTATTTCTCTCTGCTCAAGCACAACCGCTCTCATTTATTCTTCAATCA
>PVJX010025038.1:0-26622 GCA_004027295.1 Dolichotis patagonum | reverse complement strand
GACATGCAGAAACTCTTTAATAAGATGTGGTCCCAGTTATTGATTCTGGGAAGTACTTCCCGTGTACTTTGGTTCTTGTTCATGAATTCTCTTCCTACCCCTATATCTTTGAGGTTTTTACCTACTTTGTCTTCCAGTAGTTTTAGTGTTTCTGTTTTAATATTTAGATCTTTGATCCATTTAGATTTTAGTTTAGGAGTCCTTCTAATAAGGAAGCAATGCTACGTGAAGACAGACACATGGGGAGAATCCACGTGATGACAGAGGAGGGACTGGAATGACACTGCTGCAAGGCAAGAATACCAAAGATCAGCAGGACTGCCAGAAGCTAGAGTGAAGTGAGGAGCGATTCCCCTCGAATCTCAGAGGGAGCATGGCTCTGCTGGCAACTTGGTTTTGTACTTTTAGCCCCTGGAACTCTGAAGAAGAAAAACATCTAAGGCAATAAGTGAGTGCTACATTGTCCTGGCAACCCTGGTAAAACAAAGCAGGGCTCCCCGTGTTCTTCCTCTAGTGTTGGGCTCAGCCTGTGGCAGGCCTGATTCCCTAGAAGGGGAAAAGCAAAGGGGTGAGTAGCAAGGGAGTGTAAGCGGAGGGTCGGCTGACCTTTCCTTTGTGCGTGGAGCGGTGATCTTGGGTGAGCAAAGAACTTCTACCCTCAAATGATGGAATGGCGAGTGAAATGCATCAGCTCTATTTCCCTCCTTATGTTTTTGCTCCCACCACTTCATATTAGCTGTACCATAAAGCAAGGAGACAAAGGAATCAATATTCGAGTAAAGAAGCAAAGTAAGATATTCTTAGAAACGACCCCCCAGACTTCAGCGAGTCTATCCACACCAGAGAGACCCACAGAGCTCATCCCAATTTGCCTGTCCTGAGCAGGCAAAGGCAAATGTGGGAGACAACTCCAGTGACTCCCCTAGAATGCAAAACAATTGCTGCAACTTTGATTATTTGGAGACTTATTTCCTTATACTGACATGTAGAGGGCTGGCTATAGTATTTGCTTCTCTCTTCAATTGGCTCTAAACATTGCAGATAAGGCTAGTCAGGTACTGGTATGTAATCTCTAAAGCAGACAGACAGTCTCCTGTTTCCTGGAATAGTGCTCTCTGTAAAAGATGCAAGCACAGCAGGATGTTAGAGCCATCAGCTCCAGGAATGTCAACGGGGTGTGAGCCTCAAGGTAAAGAGGCTATGACTCCCCAGGGCACAAAGGTTTACATATCAGAAACCCAAGCAGCAGGCTCCTAAAACAATTCAGTTTCCACCTTAATTGAATTATGCAAATCGATCCTTCAGCATATCCCTATCTCTGCATTTTGCAGAGATGCTTTTCTCCCCACCTGGTTGGCCAGCTCAAATTACTCACGTGATTCCCACCACCCTCACTGTCACTCATCCTTGAGCCACCCCCTTCTTCACAAGATAATAAATTCTGGGAGATGCCTAGGATCAGGGCCTTTGTCCTGGCATCCTCACAGGGCTTAGATTTAGGACCCCTTGGCTGCCCTTAACTTGAAATGTGACTTGGTGTCTTTACTCTTGCTGTGGGTTGCCTGGGAAGTGGTAGATTGAAGTTAACTTGCTGGGATTCCAATAGCGTCTCAATGGGATTACAAATATAACTTCTTGGATTGTGAGGAACTGGAAAGGGATTACGATACTTGGATGACTCAGTATTTGGGATTACAATAGCAAGGATGGTATCTGATTGCACACCAGGGCACAGTGGGGACTTGTGTATTGGAACACATTCAAATGTGGTATTTTTCTTTCAGTTGTCTCCTTCTCTCCCTTCCCCCTCCACACACTGCTGCTGAATGCAGTGGGGTCACCAGTGTACTGAAGCAGGTCTCCCAGGAGAGCAGTGGGACCAGGGCCATCCCTCAGCTGCTGACTTGGCCTCCACACTTCTCACCACAGGTATTCAGCACATGGCTATGCTGACCAGAGTAGCAGAGGGGGGTCCGGAGCTGACCAGGAGCTGGCATAGTAAGATCATCTCTTGGAGCTGAAGACCCAAGGGATGGGTCTTCAGTGGCGGGCAGCTTCGTCTTCGGGCTTCAGATGCTGCGCTCTTGCCTCACAGCCACCACTACACGTGTTCCTTCTGGGACTCTGGCTTTCCCAGACTGGCTGCAGGATAGCAGGCAGCATCCACACCTCCTCTGCGAGTCTGCCCTCACGTGCAGAAAGCCTCTTTTCCCCTCCAACTCTTCCCCTATGATAACCATCACAAGGAAAGTAGGAATACCAAGGTAAAAGTCAGGATCCAAGTTGTAAAATTTCACCAAAAGCCATAGAAATAGCTTATTCCTTTTGGTTCCTTCCCATTTTGACTCTGTGAGTAAACTGCTTGTGATGTTTTAGGCAGTTTTTAAAATGGTGATTTTTGTCAGCTCTTACTCTTGTGCCCTTGATGGAGATTTATCAATCCTGCTGGGCTTTTTTAAATGAAGGAAAGACTAATTGATAATTTATTTCACAAAATGTTGCAGCCTTATTAGCACTGTTATTACTGAGTTAAATCCAACATTAGAAAATCACCTTTTCCAAATGTCAGGACCCTTCGTTGCTTCACTGTGGATACCAGAGAATGTCTTTTCTTTTAAAGCAAATGAAAATCAAGCGTTCCAAGACTGGGAAATGGCAAAAGAAAAAATACTGTGTGATTTCACTTATACAAGGTATCAAAATAGTCAAATTCATACAGTCAGAAAGCAAAGCAGTGATTATTAGGGGCCAAGGCAAGAGAGAGATGAGGGGTTAGTGTTTAATGGGTAGAGCAAGGTTTTGGGTGGGAAGATGAAAAAGTTCTGGAGGGAGATGGTGGTGCTGTCTGCATAACAATGTGACTGTGCTTACTGTCACTGGACTGACACTTGAAAATGGTGAAAATGGAAACAGTTGTGTTGAGTGTGTGTTACACACCCCTCCTCAGTGTGGATTGCATGGTTAGGAGTGAAAATAAAAGACAGAAGAGTGTAAGGTGCACAGGCAGGTCCTGCAAAGCACAGTTCCTGTGCTTGTCACCCTTTCTCACTGAGGTCATTGGACCTCATGCCAGATGCCTTCTAGGTACCGTAGTTCAGTGACAGTGACATTCTGCAGACCCCACAGCAGGCGTTCTGTAGCTGTGAATCTGTACCAAGAGGTCTGTGTGCCTCTCACATTAAATGGAAAAAAAAATTACATAGTACCTCTCACCAAATAATGCAAAAGAAAATTCTATTTTTCTCTGGCTTCTCATAGTCAGATATAAAAAAAAGTTTTTTGCTATCTATAATACAAATACAAGAAAACATAGAGGATTCTTGAATCCCTTTGAAATTTCCTTTAAAAACCAGAAGTTTCCTAGAGAGATTTATTAAATTTTTAGAAGCCGCCAAGAAACTACTTTTCATATAATAGAGTTTACCTCAATGAAGATTCCTTAAATACTTTGACTTTCAAGAATTATCTGTGAAAAGTCTATGAACACACTTTCTCCTATTAACATTGAGGCTCATGTCGCATGAGAGTACTTTCTGAGAATATTAACATTATAATATCATCCCGAAATTTTTCATTAAGAAAAAGTCATTCTTCATATACCTAGAGCAATTAATTATTAAATGCTACAATAAGCTATTCCAATCTTATTCAAATAAACCATGAAAAAGCCAGCCTCATGTTAAAAACTGCAGAGGACACATTTTAAGGAAGTCTAAAGAAGTAAGAGGACCCCAACATTTCAGAGATTTAAGAAACCAAATGGTTTAACCTGTGGTTAGAATCTCTCTCTAGAAGGATTCTGGGCTAAGTTCTACCATTTGAAACCCATGGTGACTCAGAAATCACTGCTTCTGTAGATGGTGAATAATCCTAGTTTTAAAATGTGTGTGTAGGACCCTACTCACCATCAAAAGCTCCCCAAGTGGAAGACTTGCTTTGTTGCAGTGAAAAGAAGAATGAAAGACACTGTGGAAATGATGGGCAGTCAGCACGAATGTGGCCACTAGGACAGGGTTTGTATCAAGAATAACAATTTAATGTATTTGAGTCTTCCATGTAGGAAGTTGAAAGGTTGATTTTTGTCAATAAGTTCAGAATAATCAAACCCTCAGGGACTGACTCATGATACACAACTTCTAGAGACTGTTATAAGCCACAGCACCAATGGTTTATTCAAATGCCCTTCCAATATTAGTGTCCTAAAATCCTTCAATTCCATAATAATCTTTAATCTGTCATCCAATGAATTTTACCTATAAGCTTGCTTTGGGCCAAAACATACAACTCCTTTTTGCATTTTCTAGGTTTGGAAACTTGAGCTGAGCACCTCTTTTTTTATTTTTTTAAAAAAAGCAAAAAAAAAAAAAAAAGAAAAGGGTAGAAATGATACAGAATTTAAAAAAAAATAAAATTAAGAAATCATCACTAGTTGATATATTACCTATTGTTACCTTGGAAGTAGTTGTTCAAGTTACAAAATCAAAGCATAAAAATGAACAGACAATCAAGCAATGGCAGCACAAACTATCCTGTTTGATGAACTAACAAAAACTTAGTAGTATGGTTATCTGTCTTGCACACTTAAACATACATCGTTATATGTGTATACCTACAAGTTGTGCTTTCCTTTTAAGCACTTTTCCCCCTTTCATTACTACAATATCTCTTATACATTTTGGATCTCATTACTCTTTCAGTTTTTTATTATTATTCACTTTTATACTAGAAAAACAACACAATATTTACAAATGTGAGTCTGATTTATTTTACTTACAAGGATAGTCTCAATTTATCTACAAAAGCCTCAAGAGCATCATTTTTTATAGCTGAGTAATATTCCACTATATGAAAATACCACAGCCTTTTTTCATCCACTCTGCGGTTGATGGGCATTTTGGTTGTTTCCAAAATTTAGCTATTGCAAATTGTGCTGCAATAAACATGGGTGCACATATACTGTGAGAGGACCTTTTCAGTTTTTTTGGGAAAATACCCAGGAGAGGAATAGCTAGATTGAATGGAGCTTCCAATCCTAGTTTTTTGAGGAATCTCCATACTGATTTCCATAATGGCTGCACCAATCTATATTCCCACCAACAGTAGAGAAGTGTTCCTTTTTCTCCACAGCCTTGTCAACATTTGTCATTGGTTGATTTCTTGATGACAGCCATTCTTTCTGGAGTGTGATGTAATCTCAATGCTGTTTGAATTTGCCTTTCTGAATGACCAGTAATGGCGAACATTTCTTCATGTATTTATTTGCCATTTGTATATCTTCATCTGAGAACTGTGTGTTCATTACAGATGCCCATGTTTGGAAAGGGTCTATGAATGGGGGGGGTTTGATGTTTTTCAATTCTTTGTATGTTCTGGATAGAAGTCCTGTGTCTGAGGGACTGCTGGCTAAATTTCTTTCTCATTCTGTGGGGTTTTCTTTTCACTTTGAATACCTCTTTTTGCTTATGGAGAAAAGAGACAATCGTATGTTGAATAACCCCGAAGGTTAGGTAAGGTTCCAGAAGGGCGGTAGGGGGAGCCAGGTGGAGACTCACTGCACCCCCACCCTCACTTCTATTCCTTCATGGGGAGGCCCAGTAAAAGAAACTAATTTTAGATTTCTTTTACTAGTCATTGTTCTCCCATTAAGTGCCTTCCAAAAAATGCCCTGACGCAGCCTTGATTCAGACTTTTATAAGGTGTTGGTACAGTTTTTTCAAAATACAATTGGAGGAATAGATTTGGCTTGCCTGTTAATACCAATATTAGCCTCTCGGCACCCTCATTCATATAAACTCCCTCACCCACCTTGGCTGCCATTTGGAAGCCTACCTGCCCAGCATACTCACATTTCTCCATGGCTCAAGAGGGAAAAATAAAATCTAAAATATTTACCAATTACATCTTACCTATAGAATGTGTACATGGGATTTCCCAGAGAAAAAAAATGGACTACTAAGATATTAAAACATGTAGCTAGACTTCCCTTACTGTGTCCCAGCATGCACAAAGGGCTCCGTGCACTAATTTAATAACATGGTAGAGGTCGGTATTTAAATGTGTATGCGGAGGCACAATATACTTTTAGTGGGAGTCTCCCATAGAACTAGTTGTTCGTAAGAAGGCTTAAGGGACTATGAGAAGTGACTTGCACAGGTTGGTTTAAACCAAGGAAGCATGCAGCATGGTGCTTCAAAGACCGGGTGGTGATGGCAGTCTCCTCATAGGTGCCCTGATGATCCTTCAAGCTATTCTCTTTCATGACATGGCCGAACTATCATTAGTGACAACTATGTAACACAGTATTAATACTCTGTAATAGTCTACAAAACACTCTGAAGTTAAAAGAAAAGCTTAATTTCTTGAAGATTCTGAAAAATAGAAATGATTATTTTTGTCCTATAATGGATAGAGAAACGCAGGTCTGGAGAGCTTTAGTACTTTTTCCAAAGCTACCTGTTACCTGACAGGCCAGATGGGGGGGCTAGGCTAACACTCAGGTTCTGGCGACATTTTTTGATTATGTTTCATCTTGAGGAGGGGGATTGAAAACTCACCTTTCAGCTGTATTTCCTAACAGAAATTCACAGAAAAACATATTATTATTTTTTTATTTTAAAGATTTGGTTGCGCAGTGGGGTTGAAGGTGACAGAAGGAATCCCTTTCTATTTTTTTGTAATGGCAAAAAAGGGAAAAATCTCAAAATTCTGTGGGTGCTACCATTTAACCAATCCCCTTCTTGTCAAGGTGTAGTCTATATTTAAGACAAAAAAATATGTCATTATTCAGATTCTGAGACTGTTAATACTCCTGGGAGTTGTTCAGCTTGCTTTAGGAAAGACAGGAAAGCTCAGTAGGGATTTGAGCCTTTTGATGGCTGTTGTTACTGCTGCCTTTATGAAGGCCGATGAAAGAAAGTATTTCAATTGCTCAAGTTGGATTGGAATAGAGAAGGCATTTTAAAAAAATCAAACAAGATCGTTTTATTAACAGGATTAGCTCAGAGGCTGATGACTAAAGAAAACAGAGAAAAACTAAAAAGAATGACCAAAAGAACCTTCAGCAGAGTAAGCCCATCCTATTAAAAGCTCAAACTTGTGGTCTCGCTTATCCCATCCGGTCCCATCAATGAAATCAGCTGCATCAAGGGTGGGGTGCTATTAAAGTTGTGTCTGTAGAATTGCCAAATACCAGGTTGAAAGGGGGATGATTCAATTAATATACTGTTTTGTTTTCCTCCTAAAAGACATTGAACTGGTTTTGCAGCATTTTTCTCATTAAAGTGACAAAACCAACCTGTTGGTCTAGTGTTATGGGGATATGGTTAAAGCAACTTCTCTTTGCTTTTCAGTGTTGATTTGTTCTCTCCGTCTCTGTCTCTCTCAGTCTTTCTCCGCACTTTTCTATTCTTTCTTTCTTCCTTTTTTTTTTGTTGGTACCAGGGATTGAACGCATGACCTCACACCTGCCAGGCAGGCGCTTAAGCCTCTGAGCTAAATCCCCAGCCCTCTCTGCACTTTTCCTCTCTGCATCCTCTTTTCTTTTGTCTCCATGCTACTGGGAATTGAAACCAGGACCAGCTATACTTCATATCTTTGCCCTTTAAAAAATTATGTTTTTAAATTTTGAGATTGGGTTGTTAAGTCACTAAATTTCCCAGCCTGGGATTGAACTTGGAATCCTCTTATCTCTGCCTCCTAGAGGGTTCGGATTAGAGGCATGTGCAACTATACCATAGTTTAGATTTTATTTTCCTCTTGGTCTTTACCTGGAATTCTATAACAATCACCAGAACTTTTGAAAACACCATCCAAAGGCTTTCTCTGATTTTCAGGATAACTGAATTGAACATACCCCAAAGTGTCCTGAAATAAATAACTTCATTCAACAATTATCACAATTTCTTCATTGCCCAGTTTTTATTTAAACCAATCCCATCTGTGCATTTCAGGTTCAATGTGGGTGGGAAATCCAATTACATCAATATTTTATTTTCAGAAAAATAGCATGCAGGCACGTCCTTGGAGACCCATTAGGTTTTCAGAACTCAGTACAATTGAGTGCTGTTAAATAAACCATTGGCATATAATCAACTCCCATTTATTTTAGTGCAGAATGATCAGTTAAAGTAGATAGAAACTGTTCAATACCATCGACAAACAGATAGTTCACAGCCTTAAATTAGTTAGCCTATTTTTATAATGAATAGAGACTTAATTTGAGTTTCCCCATCCCAGGAACTTGAAACAAAATTATATCATACAGTGAGTAACGGTTTGAAAAATTTTAATTTAGTTTGGCACGGCAGGTTCTTCTAATTATTGCTGACTCTTCACCCAGCAGAGACAGTGACCCTGAGCCCAGGGGCAAAAAGTTGCTTTTCACCTGCAGACTCATTATCGAACCAATTATTCTTCAAATAATTTTATAATATTCACGTGAAACCTAATTCTGAACTTATAAATATAGATTTAAGTCATTTAGAGTTGTTCTTCTGCTCATTACCCCAACCATGCTGAAGATTTTGCATGTTCCAACCACCTGGAGGAAAATTTCTTGCATTTTCTACCTTGAGTGTGAATTAGTTCTCGTGTCCAAGCCTCTCAGTCCTCCCTGGGCAACTTTTGCTTGTATCCTAGAAAATGTTTGATAGAACCTTGAAGCAATTGTCAATACATGGAAATTGGAAATTTTGCGTAAGTTTCCAGATCCCCGATTTCTCTCAGAGACTGGACTCTTTGACCATGCTGGAATCTTTTCCTAGGAGATGGCAGTTAGCTAGAGCTAAATGACAAGTGTACCTTTCACGAGGGAATACACCTGCCACCTCTCCTTAGCCAATATAGGAGCTGGGGGTCACTTGCTGGTTATTCTTTTATACCTTTCTCCATTCATTTTATTTCTCCCCTGGTTCTAAGATTTTTTAAAACAATAATTTCATGGGCTTTAAGCATTCTTGCTCTAAGAGGTCCAGTTTCACATCACATCAAATATATGTAACCCACATCCCATATTAAGTATGGAATTTCTTGGCTATAAAGAGTCTAAAGTAAGGATTTTATAGTTTTGCTTTTTGAAACTAATTTTAAATTTTTCATTTTTATATTCTGGGGCATCTGAAGTTTTTCATTTTTATATTTTGGAACACATGAATCTGGGGCAGCAGTGGTGAGTGTGTGTGAAATACATAATCAGCCCCCCACATTCGTGGGTTCCACTCCCTGGTTTCAATCAACCTCGGATTGAAAATGTTCAGGAAAAAAATTGGGTCTCTACTGAGTGAAAGCTTTTTATTCTTGTCCTTAGTCCATACAGAATACAGTATAACAACTACTTACATAGTGTTTGTATTGTATTAGGTATTATAAGCAGTCTAGAGATTATGTAAAATATATTGGAGAAGGGGCATAGGTTATATGCAAATACTGTGCCATTTTATAAGAGACTGGAGCATCTGCAGATTGTGGTACTTGGGAGGTATCCTGGAATAAATACTCTGCTGATACCATGGGGTGGGGTATAGAGTTTTCATTTCCTTCCTTCCTTCCTTCCTTCCTTCCTTCCTTCCTTCCTTCTCGCATGTATGTGTTCCTTTCAGTTTCAGACATTATCCCTGGCCATTAAAATGTGCATAAGAGCAAGACATTGTGTCTGTGCCTCTGGCTAGGATCAGTTTGGCAGTTTACAGAGATTACAGGAGACAGGGCAGTGGCCTGGGATATGGAGTCACCAAGCCACTGACATCGAAAAGCGGGTGGCTTTTCTGGTCTAACTGAGGTTTTTGAACATTGAGATTTAAGCAACAGCCCTGGGCCTAGCATGCATCCCCTTTCTAGCCTGGAAGGAGGCAAAAGAATGGACTTGGATATTTGAAACATTTTAAGATTTTTTTTTTTTGGCGGTACCAGGGATCGAACTCATGACCTTGCACTTGCCAGGCAGGCGCTTATGCCGCTGAGCTAAGTCCCCACCCCCATTTTAAGATCTTATTGACCTTGGAAATATTCACTTTTGGAAGTATCATGTCATATTTAATTTAATTTTGGTTCTGTAGACTAATTTACTACATTCTACATTGTAGATATTTAATTGATCATGTATTAAATTTGAGGTTTTGTAGATCTCTGCTTTTGTTTTTTGAGATAGGGTCTATGTAGCTCAGGCTGGCCTTGAACTCACTGCATAGCCTGGGCTGTTCTCACACGTGCGGTGATGCTCCTACCTCAGCCTCCTGAGTGCTGGGATAACAGATATGCACCACCACATCTGTCTAGATTTGTAAATTTTTTTGGTTTCTATTTTAAGGTCACCACATTTATTGTTTCCATTGTTTTAACTCTTCAATTTGTGCTTAACCTTCTTATAGGCCTGAGGCACGTGTGCTTTTTGTTACCTTAGAGAAATCAGACCGTAGTGTCTCTGAGACCTTGCAAGACTTCTGGGTAGATATTTGGTGAGTGTCTTGCTCTGAATTCCCAGGTTGGAGCTGAAGATAATGAGGCAGAACTGCTTTTTAATATAGCTCCCCGAAAGGTCATTGAGACCGAAATCATGGTGGGACAGTGGGGAAACTTAGCAGAAGACAAATGGCTTCCTGGTACACACATCCTGTATGTTGCTGTTTTTTCCCACTGTTGTGCAAAATAATGTTATGAGTAGAACCATTTTGCAGCATTACTAAAAAAAAGCGGAATCACAGCTCCTCTCTATATTTATTGGAGCATTGCGTTGGTACAGAATTCTGGGTGTCTTTTAACTTGCTGGTAAAAACAAATACAAAATTAAAAGAAAAACTGCTTCATTTTCTCTAATCAAAATGTCTCATTTTATTCACTATGATTATGGGCAACAGATCACCATCGTAACTGCAATGGGTGTGACTCGCCACTAATGGAAATCTTACTTTCTTATCCATTGTGGTGTTAGTGGCTGTCGTGAAATGTCTTTTCTGCTGTTTATTACTTTGAAATCATGAATGTTATGAGGAAGCTGGAGCTTACTACTTAATAAAGCAATAAAGCTCAACTATTATTATATCAATTGTATCTTTAAGAGTTTAAAAATTGCATTCCGGGATCGGTTTTCTCTGTAATCCTTATGTATTTTATTTGATACATTTAAACGTTACTCTAGGAAGGTGTCACAGGCTTTCTGAGGTGGCTGCAGGGATGAATGTGATCACAGAGTTAGGAAACCAGGGCTGGGTTGTTCCACCCTCCCACGCTCAGGAAAGAGATCAGCAGACAGGGAGGAGCTGGAGCTCCAACCCCTAGTGGCAAAGGGCCTGGGGATTTTAAAAACAGAAAAAAGCCATGGAGGTTATGGGGGTACAGAATGCAGAAAAAGCAGAAGCAGATGGGTTAATGAGTAGATAGCCAGCAGGGCTGGAGTGTGAATTTTACTTGGTGTCATTGGAGGCGGGCACACGGTATGATTCTAGCTGTGCAGAAAAATGTGGATGTGAGGGAAGGTGTTTTTAACTACAGAAATGCCCACAAAGATTCCAGGTATAACTGGAATTACAAAAGATAATGAGGTTGTTAGAGTACAGCTATCAAATGTTTCTCAAAATGGTTAAATAAAATTATTTTTAACACATTGAATAACAAGATCTCATGAGAAGTGCATGTATTATTATCTACCTAGCTATGTGGCAGTTGCTCTGGTGTAGCAAGAATGGAAGAAGATGGGCTTCAAAACTTCAAAACTTCAGATGAAGCTGCAGTAGTCAAGACAATATGATTGTGGTCCAAGAATAGATGGATCCATGAAGAAAATTTTGAATTCAGAAAATAGCCCTTATGTTTATCATCAGTTATTTTCAACAAAGGTGTCAAAACATTCAGTGGAAAAAGGCTAGTCATTTCAACAATTGACGCTGGGATAACTGGATATCTACCTGTGAAAGTAGGAAAATGGAAGAAGGGCATGGAGGTGCATACCTGTATTCTCAAGTATTCTGGAAGTTGAGGCAGGAGGGTTACAAATTGCAGGCAAGCCTGGATAACTAAGTGAGACATTCTCTCAAAGATAAAAATAAAAATGACTAAATAAATAAATAAATCTTAGAGACTTCTTGGGTTCAATCCCTAGTATCACAAAAAATAAGACAACAGCAACAATAAAGAAAAGAGTGAAAGTGAATCTAATATCATACACAAGAGCTAAATCAAAACGTATCATTAACCTAAACAGAAGTGCTGACACTGTGAAATTCTGAGATGCAAGCGCAGGAGTAAGTCTTCATGACCACCAGCTAGGTCATGGCATCTTAGGTGAGTACCATGCACCAACCCATCGCACCACTGGAGCTCCAAGCAATGATTATTAAAAGTAACATTAAGAGCACAAGAACAACAAAAAAATTTTGTTCTCAAAATTAAAAATTTTCATGCTGCTACTGATATTATTAAAACAATGAAAAGGCATCCTGAAGAATTGGTGAAGATATTTGGAAATCTCCTATCGGATAAAGGATAAGCATGCAGGGTATAAGAACAAACCCAAAATTCAAACAATACAACTAAAAAATGGGCCAAAAGTCTGAACAGATATTTTGCCAGAGAAGATATTCACAGGACTCACACACACACACACACACACACACGCACGCACACACGCACGCACGCACGCACACGCGCACACACACAAAAAGTTGTTCTACATCATTAGCCATTAGGAAAATGCAAATCAAAATCACAAGATACCACTTCACACGTGGTAGGATGGCTACAATCAAAATGACAGACAATAACAAATGTCAGCAAGAGTGTGGGGAAATTGAAACCATCATTCTTGTCTGGCTGGGAATGTAAAATTGCACAGCCACTTCAGAAAAACAGTTTGGCATTTCCTCAAAGTGTTAAACATACCGAGTCACCGCGTGACCTGCCAGTTCCACTGTAGCTGTCTACTCAAGATAAATGGAAACATAGGCCTGTACGAAATTTGTACACAGCAACAACAATATTCACAGCAATATTATTCACAGTAGCTAAAAGTGGGAACAGCTTAAAGGGCTATCAACTCGTGAACAAGTAAACGAGATGTGGGTTATGCACCCAACAGAAGGCCCCTGAACAGTGAACTGATGCGTGCTACAATTTGGGTAAACCTCACAACCATTATTCTGTGTTAGGGTCCAGTCACAAAAGACCACTTATTGCAGGTTTCCCCATGCAGGCTGCAGGTGGACAGAACGTTAACTAATAGATCCTTTGGACTTGGATGGAGAGATTTTATATAGATTTGAAATTTCTGTGTATAACAGGTAGAGCTGTTTAGAACATTGAGAGCATGGAGATGGGGACATGGGAGGAAAATGGGGAGCAAGTCTGGTTCTCCTTGCATGGCCCTATCCTCCTCCTGTGTCTACCAGCTATAATCAGGTGGTCTGTGAAAGTGTTCAGCCGAGTTGCGGGCTCTAGCCGACTGGCTTTCATGTGGAACTTTTGGGATCAGACGGCAAGAATACGCGTACTGGTGGATATAGTGTTTACTTTGTTAGAAAACAAAAGGAAGTGTCCAGGATTCAGTAAGAATGATGGCTCTGAATTTTTCTTTCAATTCTCAAAAAGTTGGCTGTTTGCAGGGCTCTTGAAGAGTAATAACCACTTTAGCTCCTATATAGGTCAAAATCAGCTCTTTTTCCTCATAAGCATTTCCTCTGAGGATTGAACATCTGCTTTCAAGTTTAAAGCGGCTTTTTAGTGGTATCATCGCTTTTAAAACTGGATCAGAAGGTGAACATTCTAGAGAGACTGAAATCACCTGGTAACCGTTATAAAAGACACGTGCATTCAAAGACCACGGCGTTCCTGAGATACAAAACTTCCAGTGTAACTGCAGCCTGAACTAAGAACATGTACTTTGCCTCCTGGTTTTCCTGATGAGAAGTAAAAATAGATATTTGGAAAGGAGGAAAGTTTATATCCAAAGGGATATTTCCCCATCAGCCTCCTGCTCAAACAGTGTCACCTGAAGACTCATGAAATGCATGGTCACCCTAAAAGAAGATACTAGGTTTGCCAAGTGACTAATTATCATCTAACATCACAGAAGACTTACGGGCAGTATGCACAGCTGGGGAACCTGGGAACAGAACTTCACCCGAGAGGTGGTAAAGCTGCCCAGCCTGCTGCAGTCTTTCTATTCCCAAAGTAGCGGGGTCACCTACAAAGCATGAGAGTAAAGTTCCTTTGAAGACGGGCTGTCACCTGGACAGAATGCAGTATTGAATCAGGGTCCTTAAGCCCTTTGGATGTACATGAAAAGAGGCCAGAAAGGAAGAAGACGAACGCTATCTTTATTAAAGACCAAGATGCCAGCTACTTAATCAGTGAATATTGTTGTAGTTGAATGAACACAAACATTAGCTTTCTGGTTGCCCTGCCTGGGTTCAAATCCCAGGTTCTTTGCAACTTCTCTGTTAGTAGTTAATTTATATAACTTTTGTATTTTAGACTCCTTATCCTGTAATGCAAGTGGTAGTACCTAAGGGCTGCTTTGAAGGTTAAATGAGCTCACGTGTGCTTAATACACATAAACACATAGTATGTGCTCAATAAATATTAACTACTGTCGTTTATTGAGTGCCTATTACATGTCAGAGAATGTATAAGATGCTGGTGATGGAGTATTAAACAAGATAGAAAAGGTCCATAGAAAACTTACAGAGTTTATAGTCGATTAGAATCTTATTTGTATGGATATCCTCAGGACTCATTTGATCCACAGGCAGCAATACTGTTCCAGAACCATCTCGACCTCCACTTCCCCTTTAATGATAGTCAGTTTATTTATGACAAGGATGTGGAGTCTAAATGCATGCACGTCAAAGTCAAAAAGTGATTCTCAAATGTGGGCGGAATCGTGGCTGCCTGAGTGAATCGCTGTTACTGATGGCAGTTGTTAGGGGTGGAAATAGATCTGTAAATCACTAGCCCTAAGCTGAGGAGGTGCTGAGTATACCAAGATGTTTGCTCTGTCTACCCTAGGGCAAGGAAGGAGTGACTGGGAAAGCGAGGGAGCCTCACTATGCACTGTTAGGATTTGCTGGGAGAGAGGATCTGTACTAGCAAGAGAAGGATTAATGATCTGGAAAACCAGGCATTCCTAAGGCTGCTGCTATGAAGAATGTGCTCATGACAAATAAAGAATCCGTCATCACCCACCCAGGATGGAGTTCGGAGGGTTAGTATTCTGATCTTGACCCATAGTCCTTTACTGGAGGGACCAAAAGGCCACTTGAGAGAAAAAGAATAGTTTCTGCCATTCTTTGGACTTCCTGTGTATTCCTTTTCAAATTCCATTCGAAGTGCTTTATTTTTTTTGAAATGCTATCCTCTCTGTCATATTGGGGAAGAGAAGGAAGGTCAAGAAACCCCGAGAGTTAACGGCTTCATTGAGATGCTGTGAGCTACAATTTACTATCTTCTTCCAGTCACAGAGAGGATGAGTCAATAACTTATGATCACTAATCATTCCTTAAGGAACTAGAATCTGTTTTGAGGGAAGTAATAAAAACAAAACACTTAAAATAAGCCCATGCCTGACATAAGGTAAGCATGAATTATAAAGTAGCTTAATACATGTGTGTATGGGAGTTGTCACACTGTTTCTCTAGCTATTTAATATTCAACTTTCGTAGACAACAGTTGATCCTATTATGTAATAGGAGGCAGAAAATTAACTTAGGTTCAGCTGTTAGGAAATGGCTTGATTCGATTCTTATTCATTATGTGACCTTGGATGTATTCCACCACTCCCTAACACTCAGTGTGCTTATCTGAAAAATAAGGATTCTAATATAGAAATTTCATGAGGATAATGAGATGTGTTCAGAATTACATGGTATGCTTTGAAAGACCGCTCACATAGAGAGGATGGTTAGGAGCGATCTCTGGCAATTTCACACTCTCCCTCCTACCAGCTCAAGGAAGGGCTGGCTGCAGGAGCCCAAGACTGTTAGGCTGAACTGAATTATGGGTGTGGTTTCCTCAAGTAGTTTTTTTGGCTGTTGTTCTTTTCTTCTGTCCGGTCTTATACAGAGCATTTGCTATGGTGTCGCCCAAGTGAGCCATCTAAATTACTAGCTGGTAATGTGGCCTTCACTCCTAATTGCACCCTGAAGAGTTCAACCCCTTGCTGTCTTGTGTCTCTGACTTCCTCTCCTGTCCTCTGGCCTCCTACCTCGTACTCTAGCGAGTCTGCCTGCTTCTGGCCTGTGCCTGCCCCATCATTCCTCACCTTGAGCCCAAGCTCAGGACACCAGCATTCCGTGTGACGCTTTGATACAGTCATTCATGCTCTGCCCTCTGTCAGAAAGGCCCTTCTAGCATCCGCTCATCTGGCAAAGTGTCATCCCTAAGAGTTCAGCTCAACCACCGTCTCCTCCAGGAAGCTTTCCTTGACGCCCAGGTCCAGCTAAGGCACTGGTTTGCAGAACTGTGTGACCTCTGCCTTGTTACACTGCTTGCCGCACGATCATGAGCTGTTTCGTTCCCTAGATCCTGACTTACTCCGCGTCAGACTCACGGCCTTATAGATTATTAACTCTGTTGCATAGCACAACGCACAGCCCGCCGCGGACGCTATGAACCCAGCTGAATTCTTCTTGCGGACTCTCGGTATCAGTGTATAAAAAGAAAAAATAAAAAGCAAAGATCACTTAGTACTGAAAGCAAAAAAAGGAATCTAACGCAGGGGCTGCATTGCGCAGATGATGGAAATCCGCACAGGACATGACGAGCAATTTACAGAGGAGCAGCAGCAGCGAGTAGCTGCCACCTGAAGGAGGAGGTGGGGCTGCCAGAGCCACAGAGCAGGGACATCCCGGGCAGGAGCTGGAGCCAAAGCGAGCCAAATCACCACTGCTAAAGACGCCTCCAATAGAGGCAGGAAGAGAAATGCCGCCGTTTCTCGCTGCTTCCCGCCCTGCCTTCTCCAGCCAAGTGCTTCCCCGGACCCAGGGTAGCTGGAGTCAGCCCAGAGGTGTAGCCTGTGAACACCGGGAAACAGGGAGAAGGCTTCATGTGGGAAGGGGAACACGGGGAGAGGGGAGAGCAAGGAAGGGAAAGGAAAAAAGAAAGAGAATACAAGGAAAAGACTGAAGCAAAGCATTTGTAAATAAGGAGGGAAAGAAGGGTCAAAGGAGGGGAGGGGATTGGGGAGAAAAGAATCCAGATAGATCATGTACAGGCACACAGTCCCTATGGTGAATGTTACCATTGTATGTAGCTAAATTATACCCATAAAATTAATTTTAAAAAAGAGCTGGAGAGGAGAAGGGCAGCAGAGGTGTGTAAAGTGCGGAGCTGGGCTGTTAAGGATATAAATGAGGTAAAGATGTCGGTGACAGTCGGGCCTGGCATCACGCGAGAGGATGGTGACTGGCAGATTGCATCTCCATGGATGTTGAGTCTGTGTCCAGGGTTACTGGCCGCTGCCACAGAACGCACACAACTTTTCACTGTCCACGGGAGGACGCTTTGGGGCCCATAGGTGTGAGCATAGCATTATTTATGGGACCATGGAAAGGGGAAATCACTGCATGCAAATATTTAAGAAAGAGAAAGTCCTACAACCAAACCAAGTGTTCCAATCCAAGGAAAAGGGCCTGAGAACCGCAAGGCATGGTTAGGAAATTCTTCGTGTTTAAATGGATCCAGGCAACACTATGAATTAGCATGAAAAATTGAATGAAGAGACCAGATACTTCATGTGGGAAGGACTTTTAGCTCAGCTTCTTAGGTATTTAAGGTTAAAGGATATTTTTACGGAATTAAGTTATGTAAACAATTGCCTTAAGCATAAATTTTAACTTGTCCATATAGACATCACATAAGTCTTACTACAGAGATGAAAAAAATTTCACGAGAACAAACTGTTAGGCAGACCTCACATTCCGCGATCAGCTCCACCTCACAGATGCAGTATGTTATTTCTGTGATTCTTCTGTGTCCTGGCATTGTTATTTCTATTTTATAGCTAGCTTTTTAAACATATGGAACAATTCCTGTTTGTTTTTGTTTTAACATGAGACTATCTATTTTGGGTTATTTTGGGCTATACAGTTTCCAAAATAAATTATTTTAAAAGAGTTGTATTTTTAAATGCTCGTATTGTGGACACCAGCCATCTCTATTCATGAGTGGTGTTTATATAAAATGTGTAGGAGTAAAAGTAAAAGTAACAGCGTCTTGCTTACCTTGGTGATTATTTAATCGTGTTAGTGTGGCGCTCCTAAATTGTCTCTTATTGTTAAAATCCCCTTGTGGTGTTTAAAAATACGTAGACTCAAGAGTGGTCTGTGCTATCTTCAGCGTCCCACTTTTCAGAATTAAAAAGTGTTTATTTCTTTGCTTACACGCTCGTTGCCCTTCTCCCTCTGTCGGGCATCCTGCTGTCTCTCTACTGCCCGGAACACAGCTCACTGCTCTCCTTTTGGCTGGTTCCATGGTGAAATATGAAAGAGGTGGAGAAGTGATTGATCGTACTGGCAAACACTTTCCTTGGGAGAAGTTCTCTAGACCTGGTTCCACTTCACCCAGCCGGGCCACGCTGGGAGCCACCACTAATGCATGCAGGTACTCAGAGATGAGGGAGCCTGTTAATTGCAAGCTGTTTTTCAGTATTGCCAAAAGGTCGCCACTATCAATTATGACATATATTTGAGGAGAAGGAAGTCCTGTCTCTATGGCCATATATTCTGCAACGTCTAATTTGTTTGCTGTACTAAGGCCAGGCTCAGTTATTGATGAATCAATCATCAAGGTCTTGTGTGCTGATGACACCACCTAAGTCTCTCTCTTAGGATAATGGTGTTGCAGACAGAGATTGGTGCTGGGCCATATATTATTAAACTCCATAAACATGTTGAACATTAATTGCTACTGCTGTGCAAGAAAACATTTTTTTCCGTCTCTGTGGTGGAGAGTTAAGTAATTTATACAGGATGACTCAAGCCGTGTCTCTAGGCAGCCGGTGAAACGTTGCTAAATCAATCCATATGGCCAAACTCTGGGAGAGAATCAATTGTGGGACTTGCATGGGTGAGTGGTACAGGGCATCTCAGCCGTGTGTAGCTCTTTCTTGCTGTAAATGGTCCAGCCCTGGAGGTTATAGCTCCACATACCTCATGAGGGAAACAGTAGAAACAATTACAGGGTCAATTTAGACAAAAAAATGAATAGGCTTCTCAATTTATTCAAAGGAAGAGAACTTTGCCTGGATTTTCCTTTGTGTGTGTGTTCTACCTCCATTATCCCAATAATGCTCTTAATGCTCCATTTCACTTATCTGGCACAAAACAGCTTGGTTCAGAGGGAAAAAATAGCTTCTAATAAAGGCAGGAGGTGAGGCTCGGGGCCAGCCTGGGGCTGGAGTGTTTAGCTTCTGGAGAATCAGCAGTTGTGCTTGGATCACCCTTTGATTCCTTTCTTTCTGCATCTTAAAGTCTCCCTCTAACTTTTTACTTTATTCTCACTTACAATAACAAATTTACAACAAATTTATTATTTGAAACATCTTACAACAAATTTATTATTTGAAAAATCATTTTAAAATGCAATTTTCACAGAATATCATTTGAAAAAGGGCATCTGCTTTCTCTCCTCTATTTCCCCAGCTTCCTTCACTTTAGTTGGATTGTAGAGCGCTAGAGATAAAGCATGCTCTCTTAACTGGGAAGGGTCATCTGTGTTTTCTAGAAGAAAGATGAGCCTTAAATGGTAGATTCAGAATTTAGCTTTTTCTGCATAGCTACAACTAATACAAGCAGAATCCTGTAGGTTCATCAAAATTTGTCAAATTTTGAGTTTCCATAGTAGTTTAATTGGACAAAATCTTGGATTCCCTTTAATGAGCAGTGACAGAAGTGGACTATATAGCAAAAATACAGGTACAAGCCCTTTGCGCAGGTTTTCCAGCCCAATTTTTTTCCCTAAACACCTGCATTACTAGAATTCATCTGATGGGCTTCTCCTTCAACTTGCCCTCCTGTGGTTTCAGTTTGTTTGCCCTTCCCCCATTTCCCAGTGCCTACGTACCTTGACAAGTGTCTTTCAAGCATCTTGTGAGAACCCCTAACTCTAGTCTGCCATGACATTCCTCACTCCACCATTTTAACGGTTTTGTAATACAGACAACTGTGGCAAGCTCACGACAGGGAGTTGGTCGTGTGACCAAGATGCAGTTTACCTTGGTGCCCAATTCCTGTCACTGATGTTAATTTACCCAAAAGTGACTTTGAGTCTCAAAGTGAGTCAATTTTTCCATAGATGTTTTACTTTGGGTTTGCCTCTTGGGTTGCTAACAGATATTTTAAGCTTACAGTCATCTCACTGCAGTCTCCTGTGCCGTTTAGCCCACCCTCATGCGTGGAAGGCTGCTTTATGAGAGAGAGAAGAAAACACACAAAGAGAAGCCATGAGTTGAAGATAGTGAGTGAGGTAAAGCTGAGCAAGTTGAAAGAAATCCAGGGAAAATACATCTGAGTGTACACATTCCCTCGTTCCTTGAATCCTGCTCCTCCTGTAGACACCTCTATTGCACGAGCCCATTATATTTCAGTTGGGTTTGAGTTAATTTTCTGTCTGTTTGTAACTAGGCAGCTTCAGTCTATTACATGAACCTCACGCTGAGCACCATGCCTTATTTGCCTATGGAGTATCAAAAATCCCTCATTCCTGGAAGCGCCAGCTTTTCAGAGAAGAATCAATGGCTTTAGGGGTTTAATTTGCCTGAAGGGAAAGTGGCCGGGAGTTACTTTTCATCTCAGTCTGGACCGCAGTGTTTTTCCTCTTGCCCTTCATTCTTACAGACATAATTCTTCTTCCCCTCAATTCTTTCTGAAGGCAGCTAACAACAGCTATTGCTTTATCTTCTTGTTTATGTCTCTCATTTTTGTATTCTATAGTATGTATGAATGATAATTATTACCAAGCCATACTGAGTATTACTTTGAATGCTGAGCAAATGGCAGAGAGAAATATATCTCTCCTATTCTCTAGGAACGCAGGGCAGTAGTCAGCCATGATTACTGGAGAACTTGGTGGTCAGAATATTTGTTTTGTTTCCTTTATCTGACTTCCAAAGATTCATGACTTTGAAAAAGACTTTAGACCTTCTCAACAGAAGGCTCAAAGTCTAGCATTAGGCTTGTCGTTTAGCTTGAGAAATGTGAATTGTGGCTGGGAAGACTCAAGCAGTGAGAAGTGGGTAGCTTCTCTTCACCCCTTGGAATGGCAGATTACCTTCCCAAAGAGCCAAGGTTCTGTTCTCCAGTATGGTGGCTCCGTTTTGGATATGTAACCATTGCTAGTAACTGTTGAGAAGGAATGCAGAGTAGAGACCCTTTGATATGATTCAAGGCCAGGGTGTCTGAGTTAGCATTCTTACTACCAAAACTACAGCTTTGTTATGTTACTGAGCAGGAGACAGTGCAGGCAGACAGTGGAAAGAATACTGGACTCCAAGTCTAAGAGCCCAGCCTGGGAGGCTTAGCTATGCACCAGTAAGCTCTGAGGCTCTGGGTTGTTGTTACGTTTTCCAGCCCTCAGATCAAGCATCTGTGAAATAAAGGACTGGTAATAATTCCCTCATGGACTTGTGTGAATCCAAACAAAAATGAGGTGGTTAATATAAAAATTCTCCATGAAAAGGAGAATCTCAAATACAAAGCAGTATTCTTGTTAAGATGTCACAACTTGGCAATTATTCTTCCTAGGAGTAAAATTCAAAACTCAAAGGACAATTCTTTTAAGTGGAAGGTGATTTTGGGGGGTTCCCATTTTATTGTTTTGTTTTAGGAACCAGCAGTTAAAGGAAGTAGAAGATGCTGTGTGTACAGTCAATCTCTACACTGGTAGGAAGGTCAATTCAAGGACTTAAGGCATTGTGTGCCATTATTATAAATTATGAACAGAGAAGGTTCTCAAAAAGTGCTTTTATGTATGTGCTGTACTTATTGGACATATTCAGAAATGTTGATCTGGGTTGTACAATTTCAGACAACTCAGTGTTGACTTGGGGACACTTACAATTCTGTTGGTAGTTGTAACTGTGCTAAAAAACTTTCTAATGCAGGAGCTTGATCTAGGTTTTCCTCCTTGTAGTGATAGATTAATGCCATGTGTATTCATTCATTCTGCCTCTCTCTCTCTCTCTCTCTCTCTCTTGCTCTCGCTCTCTGTCTCCTTCCCTCTTTATTTTCTTTCTCCCTCCACCCAAATTACCAAATAACTGGGTTTGGGGTGTTGAAGTTTCTGTGGTATTGATTATGGATCATCTCAGAATTTGCATGCCACAGAGGACATCTTTTCCTGCACCATGAAGACTTTTCATCTCCTGCCTTTGAGGTCAGACAGTGCAATCCTGAAGACCCTGTCATTGGCTGTTTCTTCCTGCTCCCCCAACAATGAGGCTAGGAAAAGCTTGCAGTGTTTTCAGATGCAAGCTCCCACAGCAGTGCTGACCCTCACAGTCTTACCGACTTATTACAGGACTACTAGGATGGCCAGGCCCACAGAGAAGTGCCCATTGCGTTCCATCAAGATTCTTTGCCCTTTTCATGGATGATTTTGAAAAGTAGCTCTAAAATGGCTAGTTTTTAACAATCTTTATGCCAGAAGAGTTCTGAAAACAAAAATAACACTCCTTTTCTTTACATGACTTCTTTTCCAAATTAGGCCAATGACAAGTGCTAACTCCTTAAAAGTAGTTTACAAGGGGAAGTTGAGGAAATTTTAGAAATGTAGCTTACAGATTGACTCACATGTATAAAAGATGATGCTGTCTACACAAGGAGGTCTGGGCTTTCATTAAGGAAAAAGAGGCAGAGAATTTAACTAGCCAATCACTGAGCAATCTGTAGAATTATTTGGCAGGAGTAAACAGATACATAGCAGCGTGGGCACCTGCAAATAATTAAATGTGTTCCACAACACAAGACTTCTTTAAGCACGTCCCTAAGAAAGGAGAACAGCAAATGCCAGGTATAATCCAGTAGCTAAATCTGTTTGCGAAGGAATAAACAAGAGAATTTCATGGAAGACAAATGCTTTTGTTGCCAGTGTTTTGTTTTCTGAGTATCTAATCCACAGTAACGGCCCCTTGGCTTAGCACACAGGCTTATCAGCACCTTAGGGGAGAAAAGGAAAATAAAAAAAAGAGAAGTCCAAGGGAGACGAGCTAGAGAGAATGGCAATGGAAGAGAAGGAAGAAAGGAAGCAAAGGGACACAGTGGGGGAAGGTGACAGAGAAAGAGAGGCGCGCGGAGATCTGCCTGAAGAGCATGGGCCACCACTACTGGAGGGATTTCAGGGGAACCCACATCCTGGCCAAGATAGAACATGAACCTTGTCTTGGAGGCTGGGATGGGATGAGAATTTGGTGTCTAAATGGATTTAACCTGCTTTCTTCCAGGTGCATGTCTTCCTCTTAAGCTTCATATACGAGCCAGTGTCAGGCGGAAGCTTGGCAACGTCCCCAAGTATCTGTTGTGTGCTCCCTCAGGACATTTTTGTTCAGCTCAGAGAGAACCCTCTTTCTGATGGTCAGAGATGGAGAAGCTTGATGGACAGGGCTTCCCACTGCACTGCATCTGTCTTGAGAGAATCCTTTTACAAGCAGGAGACATAAAAGAGCTCTGAGGCCAGCAGAAGTCTAGAGTGGAAGCAAACGTCCAATTTCAATCATGAAGAGCTCGCTGCATATGATACTAGACTGGGAAAGCACGCAGTGCAGTTTGCTCATCAGTCTTACAGAACAAAGCCGACTAAGTGAGAGAAATGTACTCAAAAGTAATTTAAATGGGTAGGATGCTTCCAAAAGGCAGGCTAGTGCTGTGTGCTTATTTTCTGCTGAAAGATGTGCTTGTGTTTTCATCTACCTTAGTCCAGGACATACTTCTTCTGAGTTGACTGTTTGACATTTGAGTGAGATCATGTCTCAGAATTAAAGGAGTAGGAGTGTATGGGATGTAGAATGCTTGTCTAGTGTGTACAAGGCCCTGGGTTCAATCCTCAGCTCTGTACTACAAAAACTAAGACAAAAAAGAAGGAAGAAAAGAAGAAAGCCTATTATAAATCACTCAAAGGAAGCATGGCAGCTCCTATTTTTTCCTGCCCTCTTATTTTGTCAAGCTAGGAAATCAAGACCCAAAAATGACCACCTATGTTCACATAGTTCCACTTGAAGAAAGATTTCAGGGTGTAAGAACTGAGGGCCAGTGAGGTTAGGCAATTTGTCCAAGCCAAGAACGCAGGGTCTTCTGACTTTCTAGAGTACGCCCTACACCACGGGAACCCAATACCATGGTAATGGATCATTGGATCACCAGTCTCTAACCTTTTAGTAACCAGGTAGCAAAACAAGAAGTGACTGGTGGACAAGCAAGGCAAGTATAATCTATATTTCCAGCTGTTCCCCATTACTTATAGTACCCCTGAGCTCTACCTCCTGTCAGATCAGTGGCAACATTTGACTCTTACAGGAGCTTGAACGGTACTATCAATAGCCCATGTGAGAGGTCTAGGTTGTGTGCTCCTTATGAGAATTTAATATGATAATAATGATAACAATAATAGAAATAAAATGCTCAAAAATTGTAATGCACTTGAATCATCCCCAAACCATCTTCTCTGCCCTTTGTGCATGGCAGATTGTCTTCTGTGAAACTGCTCTATGTTGTTGAGAAGGTTGGAGCTGTTACCCTACATCACATAACTGGACTGTCTGGAGGGATGCTCAGGTGTGTCTGATGCTGCACTTTGCAGTTCACTCCCTGCATCCCATCTCTGCTCTGCCTTTGGGTCCAGGAGGGGTCACAGTTGAGTTGGTCCTCATGAACCACTTGGGGTTCTCTGGGAGGATGTGCTACAAAAATCAGGGTTCTGAGGGATTAGGGAAAATCAATTACACCAAATTCTTCATGAACTCAAGGAATAAAGGTCTAGCTAAAAGGCAAGTTTTGAAGTCACTGCTGGTGCCCAGAACATTGCCAGAGCTGGATGACATTTTGTGCCTACAGGGGAGGGAAAGTTCATAAAATGCCGATACCCAGGACTCTGGAAGAACTTTCCTTGAGTAGAAGAAAAATCTTGTAATAAACTTAAGGGTCTTGAATCTCCATAGCTTCCATCTTCCAGGTATAGAGGGTAAGGAAAATGCTTGTGGAAATCCAGCATCCCTTTGAGCCTTTTTTTATCTGTAAGTTCCCCAGTGGTTTCCCTTATCCCCCCCAAAAAAACCTCTTAAAGGTGATCAAAGCCCAACAGTGGCTGTTGGACAACCTGTTAATGATCCTCCTCAGTTTGGCCTCCCTGTGGTGCTTTTATTACAGAGGTGACATTTTTAGGCAACTGAGATTTTGTTGAGTGAGGAAGAACACAACCTACAAATCACATTTATGAAGTCCTGGGAAATCAGAGATAAAGGCTATTTTATGGAAACCATTGTAGTATCTTCTTGGCACATTGCAAATGGAGATTAAAATCTTAATCTCAGTGTTAATTTCAGTGTTTTGGGTATGACTGAAGATCACTCATTGTCACTAACTAACATGAGGCAGGGCTTTCTTAGTCTCCTGCAGCATCCTACACACTTTTTACTCCCTCTCGCCTGTCATTCTTCTGCAGACGAAGGTGTACTGGCTGCATCATCTCAGTCTATGGCAATGAGATAGGGTTGGTTCTGTTTTTATGTGCTGTGGAATCTGGGCCTAGGGCATGGTCTGTCTGGCATCAGGGCCACAACTTGGCCTTTTACCATTATTCTACTTGGTGCTTCTGCCAGGTATTGAGTCTGGGCTACTCTCTCCTCAAGACTCTTCTTTATTTGCTTGTTGGTTCTGCTGTGCCCTTCTATACCCAGCTTCCTTCTTGAAGACACACTAAAGCCAAACATTGTGCTCAGAAGTGAAAAGTCCTCCTGCTTCTTCAAATGTTCTCCCATCCAAGGCTGTTCTTACACGCAATGGAAAGTCCAGAGCATCAGCAAGGTGCTTGCTAATGATCTGATTAACTGCCCAAGAATAGATTCGAGATGGAAATGTCTTTATAACCCCTCCTTTTGATGAAATAAGAGCAGAACTCTGAAGCATGAGGTTGGTTCCTGATGAGGCCCAGAAAGATTCTAAGGACTGATCCCTTTTCAAGTTTACTGTCTACTACGTACTGCAGAGATTAAGATTAAAAACTGAGAGACTGAAGACTGTTTAATTAATAGAGCAAACAGAGACCAGGTATTTTAAACAAAGGCACATTTTATAGAAGAAATAAAGTGCTTATAAAACCCACTGAGCTGAAACTAGAGGCTTAATTCTCAGAAATGATGTCCAGAAAAATATGGAACTGAGATCTCAGGAGAGCTACTGCCTCCGTGTCTACCGCTATTGGTATATTCGAGAAGACATCCCAAACTTATGATCCAGGAAATGAGATGCTGAAAATCAGGAAACTGCCATCACTGCCACCACCGTGCAATTGCCCAGGAGGCTGAAGGAAGGGATCTGACTGCTGGCACAAGAAATCCCTTGCTTCCTGGACTGTGCTTGCTGGGAATAAAGCAGCCAAGAGGAGCAGGCAGGTGGTCACCACCTCGCTCATGCCTTGGAAATCTTAGAA
>PVJX010025037.1:0-27406 GCA_004027295.1 Dolichotis patagonum | reverse complement strand
CTTTGTAGTATAATTTTAAGTCAGGGATTGTGATGCCTCCTGCCTTGCCTTTGTTGCTTAGAATTGCCTTTGCTATTCTAGGTCTCTTCTGGTTCCAGATGAATCTTAGGAGTGATTTCTCTAGATCTATGAGGTATGTTAGTGGTATTTTGATTGGGATGGCATTGAATCTGTATAGTAATTTTGGGAGAATGGCCATTTTTACAATGTTTGTTCTTCCTATCCATGAACAGGGTATGTCTTTCGATTTTCTGAGGTGAGAGGCTAAAATTCTAAAAATCATTAACATTAATCTTTTACTAGCCTATTAGGTGCATTCATGAGCTTTATGTGTTCATCTTAGTTAATACAGTATAACAGAACATTTAGTATGATTGACAATTCAAATTTTAAAAATTTTGAATAGGAGCAAGCAGATCTCACATTAAATTGACTGTCCTCATCTGTGCAGGGTTGATAGGTTAGGATGGTAGCTATTATTAATATGTTGCCATGTGATTTACAAACTTAGTATACAACTATATATTTGGTTTTTGTATATTTTCTTTATGAGGAAAGCAGAAAGCTTGAATGTTATAAGTGGCTATACGACGGGTTAATGGAGCAATAATGATAGGTGTTTCTTTCCTATAGGTACCACAGTAGTAAAATTTCCTTAGAAAAATTAATAGTATAATCTTTCTTGTTACAGTGTATTATAGATATTGTATTCATAGCTCATTGCCAGTGGTTATTGGTATCAACTGAACATTGTTAAAGTTACTAAGTACTAAATAGAAGCTTGTTACAAAACAATTCAAATAATATGGAGGTATGTAGAGCAGTGGTGTCCAATAGAAAGACAGTGTGAGCCACATATGTAATTTTAAAATTTTTATTCTGTTACATTAAAAAGTAATACGTGGAGTTAAATTAAAATGTTTTTACTTAACCAAATATATGTAGAATACTGATTTTGAATGTAGTCAATACAAAATTATTAAAGAGGCCTTTCTTTGTATACTGAATATTTATCATTTTACATTTACTACACATCTCCATTTAGACTGGGTACACTGCCTAGCCTCAGGAAGTATGAACTGCTCCTGGTTACTGTATTGAGCAGAGTTACTTCAACTATATTTTATATCAGCTTCCACATCATCTACACACTTGTTCTTTGTCATTACAAATAATGTGCTTCCATGTCAGTGCACACAGATCTTTAAGAATTTAGGACCTGCAGACCAAATCTGGCCTAACACTGTTTCTTGTATTCTGGGAGCTAAGAATTGTTTTTATATTTATATGATTTAAGAAAATCAAATGCATAGTAATAACAGTTCATGACATAGGAAAATTATGGAGTTTAGCTATTGAGGTTTATAAATAAAGGTTTATTTTAACACAAGTCTGCTGGTTTGTCTGTGTCCGCTCTTGTGCCACAGTAGCAGAGGTGAGTACAGTAGTTGTAATGACGACTGTATTGCTTGAAAGCCTAAAATATTTACTGGCTTGTCCTTTCACAGAAAGTGTTGGTCAGCCCCTGCTAGAGTAAAAGGGAAAGTCACTTTTGCATCCACCAACCCCATACCTGTCAGAAGTAATCACTGGTCAAAAGTTTGTGTGTTTCCAGGTCTGTCTATGTGGCCCGTGCGTTCTGAGTGTGTGTAAAAATATAAACACATACATACAGACATTTTATACTTATGTGTCTAGAGCATATAGTCACATTGTCTTTTGTATATTATGGTGTATATATATTCTGTGGTTTCCTTTCTTAACTATATTGTTTTACACGGCACTGGGATCAAACCTGGAGCCTTGTGCATGCAAATCAAGAGCTCTATCACTGAGTCACATCCCCAGCCTTATTTTATACCAGTTTCTGCATCAGTAACTATAAATATGTTCCTTGTCTACCAATTTGAATTTTCATGGCACAGTACATAGACCTCCATATTTCTAATGAGCACATTACATTCTCTAACATAATTTTACTTTAAGTTATTTAACCATTCTACCAGTGAGTTCAGGTTCATTCTTTTTCTTTGTTTGCCTTCTTTCCTCCCCTCTTCCCTCCCTCCCTTTTACTGTAAGCAGTGAAATAGATAGCATATACACAGATCTTTAGATATGGGTACAAAAAACTTCTGCAAGATAAATTTCTAAAAGTAAAATTTTATTCATGAGGAAAGTGCTGTGATCTCTTCTGCTTTACCTTCTTTCAAGTTTTTATTTTTTAAAATTTTTTGATTTAAAGAGAAAGAAACAAAAAGGGTAGAAATAATACAGCATTTCAAAAAAGCAGTAAGAAATCACTAGTTGATAAATTACATATTGTCCTCTTAGAAATAGTTGTTCAAGTTACAAAATTAAAGCATACAAAGTGGACATTCAAACAGTGAGGCTGCAAACAGTTCTGTTCAACGATCTAACAAAAACTTAGTAATACGTGTTATCAATCCTACATACTTAAACATACATGCAGTTATATCCTTTAGAGCACTTTCTTTCCCTCCTTTTGCTTTTTAAGTCCATTATCTGTTTAGTTCTATCATGTTTCTTCTTGCTCAGAACCTTACTGATCTGTTTTGTTGTTATTTCCTTTTTAATCACCTTACATAATTCTGTTGTTTTGTTTTTGAGTTTCTCCCTATCCATGCCCCATGGATCAGCTTTGGTGGAGTTGGGAGTTTTTGGAGGTATTTTGTTACCTTATTTTCTTATGTTCTATTGTTTTTTTAAAATTTTTTATTAATTTGAGGGTAGTAAAATACAACAGAACAGGATGAATAAAGCCAATTGAGACAGTGTAGTGAAATTGGTATGGAAGTTCACATCAGGTTACCGAGATAACAGTAACAGGCACTATTGTATATCTCATTATCCTCACAATAGTTGTTCTTTCAATCAGGTATACCAAAATCAAAGGAAATACAGAATATTAAAGAACTTATCAAAACAGAATATTGAATAGAGCAATACCATTAATCAGGACAGAGCAAAACAGTGATAAAAATATTTGCCTTCAAAGAGATGGTAGAAGGAAATCCCCTTTATTTGCTATATTACATATGGTCAACCTCCCAAGAGATGCTCAGATCTCTGGCTCCCACTTGTTAACGGGGTGGTGGTGGTGTTTGATTCTCAGCCCGCGTGCCAGTAGCTGCTTACTAGGGCTGCAGGCTGGTTGCTCACTTTCCCAGCATCCTAAGTTCCAACATGGCATGGCTCTCAGGAAATGCTGCTTGTTCTTGCTCTGAGGTGGCCACGGCTTGCCAGACCACAGCCATCTAAAAGTAAAATTTTATCAGGGATAAGTTTTTTGCACATTTTGATAGAGCTTGCCAAATTGCCCTCTAAGAAGGCTATGAGTTTATATGTCAGCAGTGGATGGCTTTTCTTCCCACATCTCACCAACACTAATCACTATTTTAACCAAACTTCTGTAGTCTTACCTAAGTATTTTACTATCACTTCAATATTTTTCTGTTTACAAAAAGCATTACTCATTTGAAAAAGAAAGAAAAACTAACAAAGAAAAACTGTGAAAAGGAAAAATTCCCTGACATGATATGCAGGAATACCAGTATTAAGTATTCAAGCTAAAAATTTTAACCTAGAATCCTTTATTGTTATTTCCTTTTTAATCACCTTATATAATTCTGTTGTTTTGTTTTTGAGTTTCTCCCTGTCCATGCCCCATGGATCAGCTTTGGTGGATGTAATAAAAAGCAAATGTGCTGCCTTTCTGCTGGTGGACACCACGGAGGAAGCATCATCAGTCTCTTCCAACTGCCCTCATGTCTAAGTCAGAGTCTCCTAAGGAGCCCGAATAGCTGCGGAAGCTCTTCATTGGAGGGCTGAGCTTTGAAACAACTGATGAAAGTCTGAGAAGCCATTTTGAACAATGGGGCACACTCACAGATTGTGTGGTAATGAGAGATAGAAACGCCAAGCGTTCCAGGGGTTTGGGTTTGTCCCTTATGCCACTGTGGAGGAGGTAGATGCAGCTATGAATGCAAGGCCACACAAAGTGGATGGAAGAGTTGTGGAACCAAAGAAAGCTGTCTCAAGATTCTCAAAGATCAGGTGCCCATTTAACAGTGAAAAATATCTTTGTTGGTGGCATTAAAGAAGACACTGAAGAACATCACCTACGAGATTATTTTGAACAGTACGGAAAAATTGAAGTGATTGAAATCATGACTGACTGAGGCAGTGGAAAAAAAAAGGGGCTTTGCTTTTGTAACCTTTGATGACCATGATTCTGTGGATAAGATTGTCATCCAGAAACACCATACTGTAAACAGCCACAACTGTGAAGTAAGGAAAGCCCTGTCAAAGCAGGAGATGGCTAGTGCTTCATCTAGCCAAAGAGGTTGAAGTGGTTCTGGAAATTTTGGTGGTGGTTGTGGAGGTAGTCTTGGTGGTAATGGCAGTTTTGGTCGTGGCAGAAACTTCAGGGTCAAGGTGTCTTTGGTAGCAGCTGTGGCAGAGGTGGATATGGTGGCAGTGGGGATGGCTACAGTGGATTTGGTAATGATGGAAGCAATTATGGAGGTGATGGAAGCTACAATGAATTTGGCAGTTACAACAATCAGTCTTCAAATTTTGGACCCATGAAGGGAGGAAACTTCAGAGGCAGAAGCTCTGGGCCCTATGGTGTTGGAGGCCAATACTTTACCAAACCACAAAATCAAGGTGGCTATGGTGGTTCCAGCAGCAGCAGTAGCTATGGCAGTGGCAGAAGGTTTTAAATACTCCACGAAACAAAGCTTAGCAGGACAGGAGAGCCAGAGAAGTGGCAGGAAAGCTACGGGTTACAACAGATTTGTAAACTCAGGCAAGCACAGTGGTGGTAGGGCCTAGATGCTACAAAGAAGACATGTTTTAGACAATATTCATGTGTATGGGCAAAAAACTCGACTGTATTTGTCGAGTTTTTTGTATTGTATACAATTGTATGACATTGTATTATATAACAGGTTATTTTAGTTTCTGTTCTGTGGAAAGTGTAAAGCATTCCAACAAAGGGTTTTAATGTAGACTTTTTTTTTTAACCCATGCTGTTGATGCTAAATGTAATACTCTGATCATGACACTGAATAAATGTGTCTTAAAAAAAAAAAGCAAATGTGCTTTTAAAAAAACTTTGTCTTTTTGAGACAGGGTTCACTATTTACTTCAGGTTGGCCTTGAACTCACTTTATAGCTCAGGCTGGCTTCAAACTCACAACGATCCTTCTGCCTCAGCCTCCTGAGTGCTGGGATTATAGGCCTGTGCCACCATGCCCAGCACAAATGTGCTTTAGAATTGAATGAATTTCAGTTGACTCCTATTCTACCAAAAGAAAATTTGGTGGCAAATTAAGCCCCCTGAAATTCGTTTTTTCCAACTATAAAAATAAAGATGAAGTAGGATTAAGTGATAAATGAAATAGTCCATCATAGCAGTTCCATGAAATGTTTGCTTTACTTATATCTTCTTTCTGTTTCACTATGAGAAGAAAAGGACATATTTCCTAAAATACCATGTTTAATTGCAGAGACTGCTGTCCACTATGTCAAAGGAGGCCAAGAAGTAGGATAGCAAGGGTCTAGGCTTGTACAGATACAGATTGATTCTTTGGGGGGCTGAGTCTTCATTTCACCACCTCATGACAGCTCTCGGCCTTCTCTTGTCATATGACATTCTAGAGCTAAAATGCTGAATAACATACTCTCCATCTTGGAAAAATTCACATCTTTGGTCAGAAGAGAAGCTTCTTTTTTTGGAAGAAAATCAGCTGTATTATCCTGACATCAATCAGAAGTTTCTTAAGCAAAATTCTATGCCAAAGGTAGAAATATCTTGTCTATGAAAAACTTAGATGAGGACTTTATGATTTTCATAGATCAGGAAGGTAGAAGGTTGAAATGGTGCTCTTCTGTTTAGGTAGAGGAGCATTTAAAGAACATTTACAGAAGTAATTTAAAGCAACAAACATTTAAGGGATGTTTGCCATCATAGTTTCGATATGGTTTGAATTTGTGCCCCAAAAACCACACTGAAAACTTGGTCTAAATGTGTTGATGTTGAGAGGGGGGAGACGCTTAAAAGGTGGGGGCAGGAACTAGGAATGTAGCTCAGCTGTAGAGAACTTGCTTACAAGTCCAAATGGGTCCAGTGGGAGGCAATTAGATCATTTGAGGCACATCCCTTAGAAGAGATAATGTAGTTCCCATGGGTCCTTAGTTCTTAAGCAAGTGAGTCGTTATAAAGCAAGGCCACCTCACATGCTTGACCTTTTGTGGGGGTACCAGTTTCCCTGCTATGTGAGATGGCTAAGCGAGCCTTCACTGGGGGCAAAGCAAATGGGAATGCATAGTGTTGGACTTTTAGCCTCCAAAATTGTGAATTAAACAAATCTGGTTTTTTTTTTTAAAGTATCCAGATTCAGGTATATAGCACTAAAAAGCAAAGATACCTACCACATGCCAACCCCAAGAAAGCTTGGATGTGCAGGGAATGGCAAACTGTGTGACCAGAGTGAAAGAAGCAAATCGAGAATCACTGGGAAATGGAATTGGGAAGTTTGGCAAGAGCCAGATTATGAAGAACACTGTATGCTATGTAAAATAATTTGGATTTTATCCACAGAAAGCAGCAAGACTAAAATCATACTGGCATTAGGCTAGGGAATCAATCCAGGAATAGTAATGCTAGAGGCAGAATACCTGGTAAGAAAGCTATTGTAAAAACCTAGGCTGTTATAAAAATCCATGTCGGCTTGGAATAAAACAGCAGCCCTGGAAATTGGGAAGTACTGGTTATGTGAGGTACTGAAGAGGTCAGGGAATCTTGGAATCGCCATGTGGGAATCTTTCTTTTCCTATTCCTCTTTAACAGTTCTCATTCTATGAAGTTAAAAATACAGTTGCATGTGGAAATTTGAATTTAAACACATGTAGTATTTACAAAGGATGTATACTATAAATGTGCTTTCAAATGAATGAGCCAGTAGAGAATGGGCATTTTATGAACGAAACAGTACAAAGGACTAATCATTACCAGCAAGGTGTTTGTTCTCCAGTAGACAAAGGACTTGCAAATAAAACAGCTATAAAAACCATTCCTTGCCTTCAAAAAGATTTACCTTACATTCGTGAGGATTACAGGATCCTAATGAAGTAATTTATATGAAAAGAGGTATCATTTGAATACTGTTGAGACTAGTCTCAGACCAGAGAAAGGAAAGTGTGCAGCTGAGTGTCAGGGACAAAATAATGAGAAACTCAAATGCCATCAGGAAACTCATCTCCTGTTGTCTGCATGTTGGTGTCACTTCTGCTACAGATTACTTTCCTCAATGTGGCAAGAAACAAAGCTAACGTTCCATTTTGTGTTTCCCTCACATAGACTTCTTTCTACTCAAAGATTTTGACTATTGATTTCTACTCTAATCTAAAAAGCCTGGTTGGTTCAGCATTGAACAAGTGCTCACTGCTGTGGGCATAGTTCTATGAGAGGCAGCCACCCCGGGAACCATTAAGAGATGTTTGTGGTTGAGAGTTGGTGAATAGAGAACAGCAAAGAAGACAGGAGCGGGATACACGAAATGAAACAGGACCATCACATTCCTGCTGTCATATTCGGTTTTTGTTTTTTTTTTTTTCACTGAAGATTGAACTCAGCTTTCACACAGAGATAGGGTCTCATGAAGTCACGTCGTCCATGCTGGGCTTGAAGTTTTGATCCTCCTGCCCCAGCTTTGCACAGTATGGGGATTGCAGGTGTGGGCACCATGTCCAGCTCAGCGCTCTTTGACTTGTCTGCCACCATGGCTGCTACTATCTTTGTTTTCTGGAAAACTTCTTTGATTTCTGTTCTTGTTTCCCCTTCTACATCATGCTCATGCTTTGAATCTTATCTTGACTCTTCCCTTTCTCTCAACCATTCCTTGCCTCCAAAAGATTATCTTATATTCAGAGTTAGAGAATATAGGACCACAAGGGCAGAATGTTGGTCAAGATTGTAAAGAGATACAGCATTTTTGCCTGACGATATTAAATGTTCATCTTTTGCGAACTATCAAGTTCACCTTCAGGTAAGTATCTTATAAAAATATTTGGGCATAAATATATATAAAAACTACCCAGAAGGCAATTTGAAGTATTGTGAACTGAGTTTTCGTCAATAGGAAAGTGATGTGTAGTAGCATGAGGGAAGGCTTCATTCATAGGCATGAAAAGTTGAAGAAGAAAAAGCTGCAAAGCCATGTGCATTAGCTTTTCTGTTGCTGGGACAAAATACCTGACATCTGCAATTTGGAAGATTTATTTTGGCTCCTGGTTTCAATTCATGGATATGCTGGGTCCAATGCAGAAACATCATGGCGGAAGGGCCTGGTGGAGGAAAACTACTCACCTCATGGCATCCCGGAAGCAGACAGCAGAGAAAGAACCAGAGAGGAAGGGCACAGCCAACCTGTGTGAGCCACTACATCCCACATCCAACTACATCCCACATCTTCATCGCCCACTCACTGCACTTTCCCAATCTAGTCACCTTCATTGTTTAATCTAGTTGAACTGACAATGAGGATTGGCCAGCACACCATACCTTGTGATCACATTTTGTAGAAATAATTCATGCACCTGAATATATACTTGAGATGTTTTCAATTTGTTTATGTGGTTTTTTTTAAACTCATCTGGAAGAAGTTGTGCAGTTACAAGGAGTTATCCCTTAGAGAGTTGAAGGAGGAATGAAGGAAGGAATTTTCACTTTTTACATGTGACTCAGATATGAGCATTATATATTTTTAGATGTTAATCTCCAGTTTGTTAATCCTTTTGGCTGCTACCTCTTCCTCATAGCACTTGCCAATGTTGGTCACTTAATATTTGACTCCACTTTTTCTCTTATGCATGGTTTCTCATAACTAGTCTGCTGTAATTTTTGTACTTGTAGTTTGAATGGGATATGCTTAGGTCTGAATTTATCCTACTGGTGTTCTCTGAGCTCCTAAATCTTCAGTTGGGTGTCTGTCACTCTTTTTGTTTATTACTACTTTTTTTGTAATACATAATGTATTTATCATGGGGAGCTTGAACATGTACATATCACATCTTATTCCCTTTAATGTCTCCTCTGCCCTTCCTCCTTCTTCCCTCCATCTCTATATCCTTTACCATTTGCAAAATGTCTACTTCCCTGTGTCTTATCTTTTATTTTGCTCTTTCTTTATATGATATTTAAGCTAATGAGTGATTTATTGCACTTGATATTATCTCAGGGTGCATCTGTTTTCCTAAATGACTCAAGTTTGCCCTTTATGGAAAAGTAGTACCCCACTGTGTATAAATGCCACATTTTCTTTATCCATGCATCTGTTGATGGACATATAGGCTGCTTCCTAGATTTAGCTGTTATGAATTGTGCTGCTGTAAATATGGGTATATACGTATGATTGGATTATGATGTCTTCAACTCTTTGGAGATGGAAAGGGGACAACAGCAGGGTAAAATTGAATTTCTAATTTTAGTCTTTTGAGAAACTGCTGCACTGATGTCCATAGTGGTTGCACTAATTTACACTTCAACAATATAGACCACCCCCCCCCCAAGCCTCACCAGCATGTGTTTTTTGAATTACTGATGATGGTCATTCTTACTGGAGTGAGATGGAATCTCAGTACTGTTTCATTTGCATTTTTCTAATGGCCAAAGATTTGAATGTTTTTTCAGGTATTTATTGGCCATTTGTGTTTCTTCTGAAAAGTGTCTTTTCATTTCAACTGCCCATTTTTGATCAAATTTTTTATTTCAGAGGGTCTACTTTTTGAGTTCTTTATATATTCTAGATACTATTCCACTGAGGAATACCTAACAAAATTTTTCCCATTCTGTAGGTTGTCTCTTCACTTCATTGGTTGTTTGCTGTGTAGAAGCTTTTTAATTTGATACAATCCCATTGATTGTGTTATTTCTTGTACAACTGGAGTTCTGTTCAGAAAGTCCTTGCCTATGCCTATATCATCAAGAGTTTCACCTATTTGACTTTACAGCAGATTGTTTCTGTTTTAATATCTAGTTTTTCCAATCTGTTTTTATTTTACATTAGCGCATGATGAGTGATACAGGCCTAGATTCACTCTTCTCCATGTGGATAGCCAATTTATCCAGCATTGTTTGTTGAAGAGCCTACCTTTTTTCTAGTGTCTGCCATTAACCTTGAAACATTCTTGGCCATTGTTACTTAATCTATTTCTGCTTTATTCTCTTCTCTTTCTAGAATTCCCGTTAGGTACATGTTACCCCTTTTGAAATTGGCCCATGGCTCCAGAATGAGCCATTGTTTTCTTTCTGTATCTTAAGCATGTTTTTCACTGACTTGCAGCATTCCCTCTTGATTCTCTTAATTTCTGTCTCTCCTTATGTTATCTACCTGTTTTTGCATGCCATGTAATATTTGTTCCCCTATATCCCTTAACATGTAAATCCTAATTATTTAAAATTCCCTATTAGATACCTCCAGAATCTGTAGCATATCTAAGTCTGGTTTTGGTATTTCCTTCATCTCTTTAGGCTGGGTTTTTTTTTTTTTTCTTGCTTCCTAACATGACTTGTGATTTTGTGGTTGGAAGCCAAACCTTATGTATCATGAGATGAGTAGGCCTTTAGAGTAAGGTTTTTGTGGTAGTGTAGCTAGGCACCGGGCTGTTTTTCGTGTCAGCTGCAGTGCCAGAAGCTTCAGCCCTCCCTGATGTCCTTGCTCTTATCTCTCATTGTCTTGGGCTTCTTGAAAAACTCTTTCTCACGTGGAGCTTCCACTTGTGCCTCTTTCAGCTATAATCCACCCTCATTAAGCTGCTGTCCTGTTGATTTTGGTGGTAAAGGATGGGAGAGTTCTATAATCCTATGACAGCCTAGAACCCTTAATTATTTTATTATTAAGATTTAGATTAAGCAGTCCATAATCTTGTGATTTTATGGATATAGGATTCTTAAGTTACATGTTTATGAATTGTGTTTATCATTATACAACTCTTACCCTAATGAGTAAATCTCAGACTCTATTGGACCTGTGTCCTTGATATGATTTTCATAAGTATCCTCCTCCCCCACTTTAAGTCAGAAAGTGTGCCAGGGCTGGAATCATGAAAGCCCAGCTGCTCCCATCAGGGAAGTCGCTAGCAAAGTTTATCCCCAAGGAAAGAGGACATTTGTAGGGCAGTATCTGGGGTGTATTTCAAATGATCACTTGCAGCTTTCCACTGTCAGAGCTCTAAGAGAGTCTTTCCTGGCCTTTTCTTCAAAAACCTTCTGGGGTTCAGAGGTAAAAGTCTACAAAAGTATGAGCTCCCCTAAGGTTGCACTATATAGTTTTTCAGTACTGGAATTGAACCTAGGAGCTTCTTATGGAGCTACATCCCCAGCCTTTTTATTATTATTATTATTATTATTATTATACTGGAAATTGAACTCAAGATCTTGCACTTTTCAGGCAGGTGCTTATTTTTCATTTTTCAAACAGGCTTTTAGGTTTTATATTCAACTAAGTCACTAGCTTGCCCAGGCTGGGCTCAAACTTCCAATCCTTTTGCCTTACCTTTCTAAAAAGCTGGAATTATAGGCAGGCACCATCATGTCTGGCTCCTAAACAAGTCCAGCAACTCATCACACTTAACATTTAATCATTCTTGCCAGCTTATAGCTCTAACACTTCTGCTCCAGGTTAGTATCTATTGGCTGTGACTGCGAATCTGCCTCTCTCTCCAGACTGCAAGGTGGTAGTTAGATGTTTAACCACAGTCCTCCAGTGGGTCCAAGAAAAAAGCCATTGACTTCAGTTTCTTCTTTTGTCATTTCTTCTTTTGTTTTCTTTTTGGATAAAAGGAATTAATGACTTCCAAGCTTTTTGTTTTTGAGCTGAAATGTGCTGAACATTAGCCACTAAATAAACTTTATTTAAACACTAGAATTTTATGTCTTTAGGAACTTCGTTTTTGGTTGTTTGGGAAATTTAAAGATATGTATATGTATATATATATATATATATATACATATACATATACATATATACATATATATGTATATGTATATATATATATATTTTTTTTCAGTGACAAGGATTGAACCCAGGACCTTGCATATGCTGTGCAAGCACTGTACCACTAGGCTATACCTACAGCCTTATGTGTGTGCTTTAATGTGGAAAATTAAGGTTATCTTCAAATATTTTGAGATTACAATATGAAAGCCAAATTGAATTCATCCTGTATGGTATCAGAAGATCTATTAGTGGAAATTGCATGTGAGCATATGTTAAGATTTCAATCCAACATAAAAATCGTCTATCAAAATTATTCAACAATATTAGACATATGGGTGGTACTTTATGGAACTTAAAATGCTCTTTCAGTTGTGGGTAGATGTAGGAATGCCTGAGATTTTCATGAACATAAGAGGCATCATGCTCCCCTACATAAGTATGTGAAAGCAGAAGTTAAACCACAGCTCCTCAGGTATTCATGCTAAGAGGTAAACTGTCTTGGGTAGAGGTGGTGCTATATAACTTCCACTGTAGAGATGTTGATTCTCAGAAACAATATGTCACTTAATTCTCACAAAAAAGTCTCTCATTCATATTTGGTGTAACTAGAGTTTAAATCCAGTTAAATCCAATTTATAATTGTGCTTTAGAATATTTATTTAGTTGGTTTTTGATACCAGGAATCAGACTCGCGCTTGTCAGGCAGGTGCTGTGATGCTCAGATATACGCCTGGCCTTCCCCTTTATACTTGTGTGGCCTTTGAGGAAGTTGAGTCAGTGTTCTAAATTATATTCAGGTTTACCGCCTGGTGGAAGCACCAGATTCCTCCATAGTGAGGTTAGGAATGAGCTTCTGGCCTGGCCCCAGGTGCAGACCTGAGGCAGACGTGCATTTCTGTGTAGTGCCGGGCTACCTTGTGCTGTGAGACAGAGAGACAGTATGCCCTGTGCACAGCTCTGTGATGCCAGCTGTCCTCTCCTGAAGGTCTTTTGTGCAAGGAACTCTGGATGCTCAGGATTCACATCCATTCCTGTAACACCGCGGTGCTCAGCAAGCCTCTGGAAATGCAGAACCTGTGTGCTGGATGGATGGCTGCTTCCTATGCTTTCGCACTAGATGACTTACTGTTAATGATGAAAGAGGTAAAGACCTTGGTTGACAGTTTTACATCTTACTGTTTTATTTTGAAGAAACATTCATGTTCCCAAAGTTTGAAAAATAAACTAGGCCTTTAAAAGTTGTTTTCAAGGACTATAAAATATCCTTTTGAATAATGGTTCTGAACTTTATGTAATTCAGAGCTTCTAAGTTTTATATAATTTGGTGTTTTCTTTATTCTAGTTAATTTATTAATGAATATATTTTTATATTCCAGAAAATCACTTAGATTAACTTCAGTATATTTACTAAAGAGCTTAATTTAAAAAATTTAGGTTTTTGCCCAAATTCATTTGATGGCTAGTGACAGACTTAGCAGGTTTTATTACAATAATTCTTAACTTTCATAACATTTAAAAATTTTAAATTAAGGAATAATTTAAAATTAGGTATAATTATATACATTAAAATTCATCTTTTAGATGTTCTGTTCTATTGCTATGTAAACTACCACAATCAAGATACATAATATTTCCACTAACCTATGTCCTTTGTTTTAGGTGTTTTGAAGTTTCAGATTTTGCTTTTAGGTCTATGATCTATTTTGCGTCAGTTTTTGTGTAAGATGTAAGAAGTGTGGATCCAGTTTCTTTTCTTTCTCTTTCTCCTTCCCTCTGTCCTTTCTTCCGTCCTTCTCTCCTTTAATTTTGCAAGTCAGTGTCCAATTTTTCAAGCTACACTCATTGAATTGCTTTTTTGTCTTTGTTAAAAACCAGTTGACCAAATATGTGCACATCTAAAATTGTCAAGGTCTCTCTTTTATTTCACTGATCCAGTGTCTGTAAATCTCACAAATTTTAAATTCATTAGTTGGTTAAAACCTGACACTGTCATCAGTGTTTCACCATGTAATTTGTGACAGGTCAAAAAAGTGCAAAGCAAAGCTTGCTCTATTTTTGACTTTTTAAAATGCCTTAGGCAACCATGACTCACTGACATTTATATCTCAGAGCTAAAATACTGAGATTACATTTGGATCAACACCTTTGGTACATATACTCGAAACTAATTATGTCCCAGTATAATGAAATGAGAATGTTAGCATGTTTAAACCTGCCGTGTGAAAATATCTCAAGTCTCACAGTAAAGCCATTTATGCCATCCTTGTCACAGTTTTCTCTGGTCCCATAATTACTTCCTAGTTTCTAGAAAATCTGTTTCAATCTTAAAAATATTTAAGAATAAAATATTACTGAGGAAGCAGAGATTTCTCTTTGTCTGACTTTCTAGTAAAAAAAAGATCTCTTTTATGCAACCTTATCTTGTCTGGCATGAGTTTGACTCTGAAGACTAGGAAGACTCAGCTTCTCCCTGGCCTACATCCAAAGTGAAGTTTGTGTTTCTTTGTGTATTCCACTGGGTCTTTCTTTTGGAAGATGCTCCCTTTCCCAGCCTATACTCAGCAATCGCTAGATGTTTGTCTATGTTGGTGGCGGTGCAGGGAACAGGATGGAGCACTTTCCACAAACACTGTGCTTTTCTCTGTACCTCCTCGCTCTGGGTTCTAGAGTTGTCATGGTGGGGCATTGCCCTGACTGAGAAGGGGCGAGGGATGCAAGGGAAACGTTTTTATCAGATCCGGGGAACCCTGGTGACTCTGATTCTCGAACTACCTGTAGCTCTCTGAAGCTTTGAAAACTTTCATTTCTGCCTCCACACTGAGTGAATTCAGTCACTCACGGATCGCAGCTGCCTCCCACCAAGCACCTGATTCCAGAAGCTGCAGCGGGATTCTCAGCAGGGACAAGGTTGGGGGGAAGGTTACACCAAAGCATCTCTACTACCCTGGGTGTTTGTTGCTTGCCCACGCCCTGACTGCCTTTCTTCCAGCTGATTGCTTCTGAGCCTTGGAAGGGAAGCTGTCTCCATACCCTTGGACAGCTCCCAGGAGGCAAGTCGCTGCCCTTTCCTCAGCGTCCTTTTTCCCCTCACCTGCCCTGACACAGTGAATAATCTTCATTACCACCCTTTCTACCCAGCTCAGCGATATGTCCTTACCCCAGGCTGACGCTCTGCATTTTCTGACACTCCCTCCGCCTTGTTCCACCCAAGGTCGCAGTGCACCCTCAGGTCTCCATCTTGCCAAGGAATACTGGCTGGCTGTGGGGGACGAAGTGTGTCTGCCTGTCTTGGTCCAGCCACTCTCCTCACTGTGCTTATACTACTTCCACAGGGATTCCTTCCTGTCCCCCTGAGTTCCCACCCTCGGTGGAAAAGTCATCTGTGGCCAGAGAGAGGTTGACTTCCCTCGAGACTCCATTACTCAGTCTCGCTTTTGGCATCTCAGTCTCTAGGGGCACCTGTGCAAATCACCCTGAGGTGGCTATGTCTTGCCTTGCCCTCTTTCTTAAGACATGGCTTAGAGCAGCTATTTAAAAATGTGGGAGTCTTCTAGATTCTTTTATGCACTTTTTTTTTCAAACAAACACGAGCGATATTACAGAATGTTTAATGTACTCCTGTGTGACTGGCATTTCCCACTTTCCCTGCTCCGTAATGTTCTGTTGCCCACCTGTGGCATGCCTCACTTACCCCACCCTTGATGACTGATGTCTGGGTTGCTCCAGTTTGCACTGATCACAAACAGACCTGTGGATGCCACTGTCTGTGCCCCTGAGCAATGGCCCACTTAGAAGGGAAGTTGACGGTTCTGTGTTCTAAAAGGTAGCTCCATGGATGCTCCCAATGGCAGTATATGAAGGTCACGTTTCCCCTGTGCCCTTACAAGCATTTGGTGTAGCCTTCTTTTACATCTACCCCAGACCAAATCCATAGCTGCAGAGGCATGGCATTTTAATATTTCAGTTTGTACCTTTTTGATTATTTGAGAGATTGATCATCATTTCCATATATTTACTAGTCGTTTGGATTTTTTTCTCTATGAATTGCTTGTTCACATATTTTTATAAGAGCAGGGTTCATCTTTTCTGTATTGCTTTGTAAGAGTTCTTTATATAACAAATACATGAACTCTTGGTTTTGCCCTCAGTTTATTGCTTGGTTTTAAATTTTGGTTCTAATGTCCCTTGCCACATAGACTTTAAACATTTCATGTAGTTGTTTTCCTTTGTAGTTTCTGGTTTTTCACTCTTCTCCCACTCAGATTTTCTAAAAATATTTAAATGTGTTTATTGCTGCTAATTTTTTTTAAGTCTTCTAAGCACAAAGGATCAGTCTTGTCATGAGCATGAGTGTTGTAGGTAACTTCCCAAGCTGAACGGTAGAATGAAGAAGGGTAATATGAAGTCACTACTTAACAGGTTTGGTGACATAGAATGTTACAGACACCACAGAAATTATGCAGAGCCTAGGGCCCAGTTTGATGTCACTGGTCATGTCCACATAGCTGTTCGTTAATACAAATTCCTCAAATATTTCATAAGCAAATGCAAGGTAGATACTCCTATTAGTAAGTGGAAAACATTTTTGCTCATAGCTTTGACCAAGTTTGTGCCAGCACTATAATTTGTAAACCACTAACCAGCTGGCTTTGATTTTTCTGTGACATGAAGGAAACCTGGCTAAGCAGTGTGTTCCACCTGCTGTTGTAACCACCCTGCGAAACAGACCCATTGCCCTTTCAACATCAGTTCTGGTTAAGCCAACCCTAAGTGTCAATTAGCACTGTTCCACACAATAAAACATCAAAGGACCTCAACTTGCAACAAATTCTGTGGCAGGTTTTAAAGTGCAACTGCCTTAGTAAAGTACTAGGCATTCTCAGTACTCAAATATGGAACACATGCCCGGGGAAAAGCTACTGTTGCGCTCTGTAAGCACTGTATTATAAGTGGAAAGTGCAGTGTCTTCAATAAAACTGTTTAAAATTGGCATCATGACAAAAATCTGCCTGGGTGTTGATACTGATGACACCAGACACACCAAGAGGGTGTGACAAGCTTTATTACACGCACAACCAGGCCTGTGGGGCAGATTGGGGCTGGCATCCCGAGCAGGCCTGAAATGGCTCAGGAGAGCCCGGTGAAGAGGCTGGGCGTAGTGACCTCGTGCTCCTCCAACAGTGAGGCTGCCGTCTTCTGACTTTTCCATTATGTGGCGATTTAGTTACTAATGTTCTGTGAATCAAATGTCAGCAGAGAATTTATTTGTAGAATACCAAGAATCAAAGCTTGAGTGAACTGTGGCTATTTTCCTTTGTGAAAATTCTATTCGTTGATACATGATTTTCTCATTTCCTCCTGAAATCACTCCATCATTGTTAGTAATTTCTTCTCTTTTGGCAGCAGTTACTACACTTAACGGCTTGCTTTTCAGATCTCCTGTCTTTCTTGGTAACCACTTTCAACAGTACAAGCTGACATAGAAGAGACTCTATTTCATAGCTATGTCTGCTTTTGTTGAGAGAATAAATGACTATTTGATTTCAGTGCATTCTTTGATTTAGAATATATATAACATTTAGTTTTGATATAAATTTGGCTTAATGTTCAATATTAATTTTAAAAAACATCTGTTGGTGTATGAAATATTACCCATATTTCACTGTTTAATGCTGTATTATGTGATTAATTTTGGCATTCTCTAAAAGCTTGTCTGTTCCAGGCTCTCAAACTTGTGAAAACCAGAAGCTCATGTCAAGCATGATAAAAGACTGAGTGCTTTTCCCTCCTGTTGAGGAACAAGGCACGGAGGTCCACTTTACCCCAGAAAATATTATATTGGACAAACTGGTCAGCCCAATGAGGTAAGAAAAAGAAATAAACAACTTGTGGTTTGGAAAAAAATAAAATTATGTTAGTTTGTAGATAACTTGTCAGTACGGAAAATCTCAAGGGAATCTTCAAAAAGTTTACAAGAATTACTTTTTCTCATTGTGTTTTTTTTATTGGTGCATATCTGCAGTACATGGTTGCATTCATCATGAGAAATTGGTACAGGTGCATAACACATTGTAATTCTTGTTTTCATCTCCTTCTCTTCCCTCTGTCTCTGCTCTATCCATACCTGGTCTTCCTATCTGCAAAAGTCCTGTATACTTAAGTCCTATTATCTTTTATTTTGCTCTTCATTTATATTTTGCGTTTTGCATAAAAGAGAGACTATGTGATATTTAAGCTGTGTATCTGATTTACTTCACTGAGGATTACAATCTTAAGGTGCATCCATTTTTCTACAAGTGACCTAAATTTACTTTTCTTTATGGCACAGTAATATTCCATCATATGTAAATACTACATTTGCCTTATGCATTCATCTGCTGATGGACATGGAAGGCTACTTCCAAGACTTAGGAATTATGAGTTGTGCTTCTATAAACCTGGGTGTGCATGTTTCATGGTGACTTTACTCTTTCAGGGAGGTACTTAGAAGGAGAATAGCTGGGTCAAATGGACTTTTTTTCTTTCTTTTTGTTGTTGTTGATAAACAAAAGTCATTATTTTGGAATCTCGTGGGGGGTGGTTTATAGGTCTTTGGTCTTGGCCTTGTCTTTACTACTAGCCACAAATGGAATTTCTTGTTTTAGTTTTTTGAGGAATTGTCATGATGATTTCCATAAAGGTTGTAGTAGTTTACATTCCTAACGACAGTGTGGAAGAGTTCCTTTTTCCCCATGGCCTCACCAGCATTTTTATTGTTTGATTTCTTGATGATAACCATTCTTTTTGAATAAGATGGAATCCCAGTGTTGCTTTAATTTGCATTTATCTAATGGGCAAAGATGTTGATCACTTTTTCATGTATTTATTGCCATTCATACTTCTGCTGAGAAGGATCTATTCATTTTCAGTTGCTCATTTTTTATTATGTCTTTTATCTGGGGAGGGCCTAATTTTTAAAAGGTCTTTATATACTCTAGATATTAGTCTTTGAGGAATATCTGGAAATTTTTTTTCTATTTTGTACGTTGTCTCTTTACCCTGTTTCTTTTGCTATGCAGAAACTTTTAATTTGATATGATCTCATTTGTTGATTCTTGTTACTATTTCTTGTGCAATTGGGGTTCTTTTCAGAAAGTCCCTGCCTATACCTATGTCTTCAAGAGTTTAATTTATTTTACCTTCCATCAGATTGTTCCTGTTTTAACATTTAGATTTTTGATCCATTTTGACTTTAGTTTAGTACCTGGTAAGCAATGGGTCTAGATTCAGTCTTCTGCATGTGGATAACCAGTTTTCTCAGCACCATTTGTTAAAGAGACTAAGTCTTTCCACCAGCATATATCTTCTACCATTTTGTCAAAGATTATATAGCTGAATGTGCTTGAAATTGTTTCTGAATCTTCTGTTTTTCAAATTCCATGCTGTTTGTATCACTGTAGCTTTATAATATAATTTGAATTCTGAGATTATGATACCTCTTGCTTTGCTCCTGTTGCCTAAGATTGCTTTTGCTATTCTGGGTCTGTTCTTGTTGCACATGAATTTCAGGATTGTTTTCTCTAGTTCCATGGGGAATGCTATTGGTATTTAGGTTGGGAATACATTATATCTATATATTAGCTTTGGAAGTATGGCCATTTTGACAATATGGGTTCTGCCTACTCAGGAACAGGGATGTCTTTCCATTTTCTGAGGTACTCTTCTATCTCCTTTTTCAGAGTACAAGAGTTTTTGTCATAGAGGTCTTTTGTGTGTATGGTTAGGTTAATTCCTAGGTATTTAATTTTTCTTGATGCTATTATGAATGATATTGCTTTCCTAATTTCTTCCTTGATGAGTTCATTATTGGTGTACAGGAGCACTATCGATTTTTGTGTGTCGACTTTGTATCTTGCTGTGCTACTTAATTTGATTATTCTAGAAGGTTTTTTGGTGAAATTGGGGGGTTGCTATGTAGAGGATCATGCCATCTACAAATAATAATTTGACTTCTTTCCTAAACATACCCCATTTATTTCTTTCTTGCTTGATTGCTCTGGTTAATGTTTTAAGAACTATATTGAACAGGAATAATGATAAGAACTATATTGAGCAGGAATAATGATAGTGGATTCCTGATTTTAGAGGAAAAGCTGAAAGTTTAGTATGATAATGGCCTAGAATTATTGTTTAGCAGAGTCATAGGCTGTAAGGTCAATATATAAATGTATTTCTATATACCAGTAATGATAAAAAATCAAAAGTGTAATTAGATATCATTTATAATAGTACCCAAAATGAGATATTTAAATATAAATCTAACAAAATATATGCAGGATCTGTATGCTTAAAACTACAAAACACTGGGCTGGGGATTTAGCTCAGTGGCCTAAGCGCCTGCCTGTCAAGTGCAAGCTTATGAGTTTGGTCCCTGGTACCCAAAAACAAAACAAACAAAAAAACCCAAAACACTGAAGAAAGAAATCAAAGATGTAAAATATAATGAAGAACTATACCTTATTCCTTGGAAAACTCAGTGTCACTAACATGTCCACTCTCTCCAACTTGATTCAGCACCATCTCAACCCAGATCTTAGTGCTTTCTGTATAAGGTGACACATTGATTGTTTTTTTTTTCTTTTGTCTTCTTGAGACAGGGTCTTGTGATACAGTTCAGGCTGGCCTTGAACTCACTTTGTAGCCTAAGCTGGCCTTGAACTCACAGCAATCCTCCTGCCTCAGCCTCCTATGTTTGGGATTACAGGTGTGGGCCATCACACCTGGCAACAAATTGATCCCAAAATCAATTATAAGGAAAGGCAAATGATTTAGAATAAGCAAAGTGATTTTTTTAAAAAAAGCTAATTTGGGAGCCACACTAGCTAATTTTAAGACTTACTATAAAGCTACTGTAATGAAGACAGTGTGATGTTAATCAAGATGTGTGATGATAGTGAGGAGATAAGACATATGAATTATTGGAACAGAAAGGAAAGTTAAGAATAATCCACACATCTATTGTCAATTAGTTTTGACAAAAGTACAAAATCAGTTCAATGGAAAAGGGATAATACTTTTCCATAAATGGTACTGAAACCACTGTAAAAACACTTCTAATAAAATGAAATTTGATCCATATGTCACACTCTATGCAAAAATTAAAACAACACAGATCATAGGTCTAAATAAATGTGAGACCTAAGACTAACAGGAGAAGGTTTTTTTGTGATATTAGTTAGGTATAGATTTCCTATGTATGATTTATAAAAGAAAAAAATAAAACATCAAAACTGAAACAACAAATATTCCTCAAACGAATAATATACAAATAGTGGTACATATGTACAATACAACAATGTGAGTTAGTTTTAAATGCATTTTAGTAAGTGAAAGAAGCTAAATCTCATGTGTGGGCTATATCCTATGTGTCCCTTACATGACATTGGGGAGGAGGCAGAATACTGGTCAGTGGGAAGATTAGGGGAGTGATTTGACTAGAAAGCAATAGAATGAAAGAGTGTGGGAGGGAGGATAATGGACATGATTGTGTACATTTGTCAAAACCATATACCAGGAAAACTGCTACAAGTGATAAATTACAGTTGCTGACTAAGCAGGCATACACATACACATATTTTGTTTTGTTTCTTGTTTCCTGAAGCAGGGTCTTGCTGTGTAGTCCAGGCTGGCCTCTGACTTGTGGCCATCCTCCTGCCTTAACCTCCCAGGGATCCCCCTGGCTCAGTCTTCCAAGTGGTGAGATTATAGCATGTACCACCATGTCTGCAAGTAGGCACATTTTTTAAAATTCAAATGCCAAATTTCCTTCCAGGAAGGTAGGTCAGTTTAGATTCTCTTTCTTTTCATACTAATTCTTTACTAAAGTGATCCTTCATGTCTTATATTGTCTCATTTATCTAAGTTAATTCATTGTGTTTTCTTTAAGCTTATCAAATATTTTGTTGGTAAAATATTTTATCTGTCTAACAAAATCTACTTTGCGCTTTTAAAATATCTTACACATTCACTTATGTGTTTCTTCTTTTATCTCTTCAGACGCTTTGACCATTTGACCTTTGAGTTCTTTGCCTGTAGCTTCCTCTGCTTCAGTACCCGTGAGATCAGCTGTGGGAGAGTTGGGATTTTGGAGACATCTTGGTTCCTTGCTTTCTGCACTGCACTGTGGATTGAAGATCAGTTGGGGCGGGGAAACTCTGTCACTACTGCAGAGATCTCTGTAGTTAGATTCTCTCTCCTTGTGGTGTGTTCTTGAGTTTGGTTATATTTTGGTGTTAATATCCCCCTTCAACCACTTCCGTGTAGTATTTGAGGGTTTTTTAGTGTCACATCTTTTTTCTGAGGGCTTGATCTCCAGCATCACTCAAGAGAAGATAAACAACAGTAATATTGATAACACAAAGACAAACCAGATATTGGCATATAGTAAACACTAATCAAGCTAGTTGTGGTGGTATATGCCTGTAATCCTAGCACTCAGGAGGATGAGGCAGGAGGATCACTGTGAATTTGAGGCCAGACTGGCCTGTAAAGTGAGTTCAAGGCCACCCTGGACTGCATAGTGAAATCCTGTCTCAGAAAGACCGAAAACAAACAAATAAATGAAACAAAGCAAAGTAATAAAAAGCAACCACTGTACTATCACTAATAATGGAAAAAGATAAAGAATAATAGAGTGAAAGACAAATGAGATAGTAACATATTATAACTAATAATAATTATAATACCAGCCTTAATAACAGAGATCTGAAATAATGTAGACACAAAGACAAACAGAATAATGAAATATAGTAACAATCTCCTAACAGTAACACTTATTGCACCAGTAACAGTGGAAAAAATTTAACAGTAATAGCATAGAATCAATTAAGTAGCTTAAAATTAATAAAGCTTAGTAGTAATAATAAACAGAGTAAGGGAAGGGAAAATGAAAAAAGTAAAATTTGAAACAGAAAAGAAAGATGGGTGAAAAGTGAAGTAAAAATTCAATTAGAGAAAAAAAGTTAATAGAATTAGGTAAAGGTAACAGAAAAGGTCAGAGAAGAAACAGAAAAGTAAGAAAAAGAATAAAAACAAAGAATAAAGATAAGGGAAAAAAGAAACAAACCCCCCCAAAAATAAAGAAAGAAAAGATAGTGGGGTACAGGGAGGCCTGTGTGTTTCCACTTCCACTTGTCACTGTGTGCATGCTGAGTGTCGGTCTGCCTTTCCCGTTGGGTGTTATCAGTCAGTGGTGTGGTGTCTGCCTTAGGGCTGTGTTCACTCTGGTAGCTCTTAGTATGTGTCCCCTTCTGTGTGCCCCACGTCAGCCTGTGGCTTTGCAGCCTGTGGGTTCATGAGGTACCCCATTTGCTCTAGATGCCTCTCTGTTTAGATACCCCAGGATGTGGCAATTGTCCAAGCCAAGGTGTATCCCTAATCACACTGGCAGATGGGAAAAGCAAACAGACCACTGAGCTCTGTGTGGGGAGTAGGCAGTGAGGGAGGCCAGCCAGTCTGCTGGATTTAATGTCTGCACTTTCGGACCCAGGGCCTCAGAAAACCACACATATCCTTCTCTTCTCTTCATAGAGGGTGGGACTGCTGTGTCCTTCAGGACCCTGTCTCACCACTGTGTAAACACCTCAAGGGACTGCAGCTGGCCTGCCCCTGCTCTTGCTGCTGTCTCCCTTATAGTTACCGAGGCAGGGTGAGCCCAGAGACCTGGAAGTGTAATTGTTCTGTGACTTCTGACTCCCCGAGGAGCTGAGTTTTAAATATGCCTTCTGATTATGTCACTCCCAAACATGGGAGACACTGCAGGAAATTTCTTCTCTATCCCGTTATGCAGCAGCCATCTGTTTCAGAGCAAAACACCACGCTCCATTTGCAGCTTGCAATAATTGTGGGCTTTCCTTGGGGCTAGTGCTGTACTGTGCTACGGTTTGTCCCTGGGGCTGTGGACTAACCCTACTTATGGTGACTGGACTCTTTCCTAGGGGCTGTGCTTAGCTTTCCAGACTTCTTTGTGCTTTTCGCAGTGTTGTCTTCAGTTTTTGCAGGTTCCCTGTGCTTTCTGGTTTCTTTGTTGACTCTGGATTCCAGAGCTCTGCTTCTTTGTCTCTTTGCTAAATTGTTTTCCAAGTTTTTCTACTCAAGGTCCTGGAGGGCTGTATGTTGCTGCAAACCTTCATTCTGGGACATTTTTATAGTACATTTTATAATTTTGGAAGGTTGGTGGTATAAGTTTACTCACATTTATAGTTTTTAGAGGAAATTTTTACTAGTTTCTTTTTATTATGGCAAAATGTAAATCATAATTTTTTGCATGTGATTTTGGTGCTATAACTAAGCATTTGTTATTCTAATTAATTTTTTTAGTGCAAACAACAAGTCTACTATACCATCACTTTTCTCTCTTCTTTTTTTTTTTTTTTTTTTTTTTTTTTTTTTTTTTTTTTTTTTTTTTTTTTTTTTTAACTCAGAGGTGAATTTACCTTCCTGCTGATAAGGGCCAGCAACATCATTCAGGTGTGAGCTCAGATCTCTCAGCAAAAACTTAAATGGTTAGATATACTGTATGAAAAAAAAAAAAAGTGTATCAAATAATACAATACTCTGAGTTGAGAGGTCCGGTTGATAGATTATATAATTATTACACATTTTTCTTTCAACTGGTCACTCTTGTTCCACATTATCGATGCTGGGAAACTTGCTTCTAACAGATCCTGAATGGGTTATGTAAAGTTCTAAGGAGACAACAGTCATTCAAAAGACACATCGGATTTCACAAAAGAGTCCATTAGGATTTTGGTCAGAATTGTATGGAACATATAGATCAATTTATGGAGAACCATCATCCTGAGTTTTGCAATTTCTGAACATTTTTTAGATTCTCAGTGTAAACGACATAGCTGTCATTTAACTTTTGGATTGTTGTTGTTAGTATATGACATATAGTTGACTTACCCATATTTACCCTATGTCCTGTGCCCTTACTAAATTCATTTATTAGTTTTAGTGTTTTTGTAAATTACTTTGGAATTTTGTGAGTATGTAATCTCATCTATGAACACTGTGTTAACTTCTTTTTTCCCCCAAATTCTATGCCTTATATTTTATTCTCTTGCCATGTAGCAGAGATAAGGGCCTCTAGACTAATGCACAGTAGACATGATGAAGGAAGACACCTTGCATGGTTTCAGATAGTAATCTACACATCTTGGGGTTTGACTGGTGCCTTTCATTAGTCTGAGGAAGTTTTCTTCTATATCTAGGTTGCTGTCAGTTATCATCTTGAATAATGTGAGCTTTGTCATACTTTTTCTGCATGTGCTTCAATGATATATGTTTTTCCTTTTATTATATTAATGCCTTAAATTATTACATTGATTATTTCTTTTCAGTATAATGCCAATCTTGCCCTACTGAGATAAGCTTTTTTATCTTTGATGCATTGTCCTTGATGATAGATTTTATAAATTTTTAATGCAAACATCTGTGTTCCATTTATCTGTGTTTGAGTTCTGAATTTTTCTTCTTATTCTTTAGTCTGTTGGAATACAGCTTCTAATGCTTCTTTTTATTTATTTATTTATTTGGTATTGGGGATTCAACTCACAATCTTGTGCTTACCAGGCAAGTGCTTAAGCCACTGAGTTAAATCCCCAGGTATGCTTTAAAAAAGTTGATGCTATTATCAGGGATACAAGTAATAATCCATACTACAAAAAATCTAGTCAGTGTTTTGATGGAAAGAAATATATATATATATATATATATATATATATATATATCTGTGTGTCTAACATATATATCTATATACCTGCACAAATGTAGATATGCACAACACATATGTACATAGGAGTATGTAAAGGAAAGTATATTATATTATACATATGCATAGAGACTTTCTTTTATAAATGGAGCTATACTATACACACTAATTTTTCTTTACTTTTTGGCATACCAATATATCCTGGAGATTAGTCTGTGGAGATAAATTTGCCATTCTTTTTCAATAACTGCATAGTACTCCATTGGACAGATGTCCTATATTTATTTAACAAATCCATTGATAGAAACTGAGTTGTTTCCAGTCTTATAAGTGATGCTTCAGTGAATTACATATTACCGTTTTATGGCTTCTCCTGGGATGTATTTGAGGTAGTATTAACTTGGGGTTGCTGGATCAGAGGGTAACTGTATAAAACTTTACTACATGCTTCCAAGTTCCTCCTCAGATGGGTTGTGTCACTTCTCATTTGAACCATCAGTGTTCAGTAGCACCTGTTCGCTGACAGACTCGCTGAGAGTATTTTCTATAATTTTTGGCAATTTGAGAAATGATAAATAGTATCTCAGTATTATTTTAATTTGTATTTTCATTAATGTTAGGGTGAATATCCTTTCATATGGTTAAAATCCATTTGAATTTCTTTCTTTCCCTTCCTTCATTTCTTCTTTCTTTCCTTACTGTTTTATTTTATTTTATTGTCCTAGGGATTGAATACAGGACCTCTCACATGCTTCGTACTTTCTTTACCATGAAGCTGCATCCCTAGTCCCATTTGATTTTAATCTCTTTTTCAGGAAATTTCTATTCAAATTCTTGGTCCATTTTATCCACGGTATTGACTTTTTCCTTCTCTAAGTTTGGGAGCTCTTTCTGAATAGGATTTTCAATCCTGTGCCTTGATGGAATAGGAAAAGTGGCTTTTCAGTTCACCATTTTTCTTTTTGCTTTGCTAATGGTATTTTTGACATATAAAAATTTTATCTTTAGGTAATTAATCATCTTCTTTATTCTTTCTAGGTTTTTAGGTCATAGCTTCAGTCCCAGATTATAGATATTCACTTTGTTTTTTCCTATGGATTTGTATGCTTCATTAGTTTTTACATTGAAACTTTTGATCCACTTAGAATTTATTGTGATGCATAGTGTAAAAGTCTACTTTTACCTTTTTCCATATGACTGGTTGTCTTTTTTTTTTTTTTTTTGGTACCGGGTTCAAACTCACGATGTCATACTCACCAGGCAGGCTATAAGCTGTTGAGCTAAAATCCCCAGCATGACTGGTTGTCTTAATACACAACTCCTTTTTTCCTTCCTTTTATTGCTAAGATATTGCTATTATCATATAATAAATTTTAAGTTAATTTGGGTCTATATTTGTGCTTTTATTTATGTCTTTTTAAAAACTTTATGTCTTTGACAAGAAGGGTATGTGGATGGGATACCATGTGCACGTTGTGTCATTTTCAAATCAAGAGAAACATCTCTGGTTTTTTAAAAAAATTTTTTTTATTTTAAAAGGGAGTAAATGGCCCTGAAGCAAGGCCAGCAGATTGCTGTAGCTGCTGGTTTCAAACAGGAGCCTAAAGAGAATTCTTTCTGTGGTCTGTTG